>JAVLVB010000059.1:1598774-1640068 GCA_032876305.1 Orestias chungarensis | reverse complement strand
GGAAAGACGAGGAGGCAAGGCTAGAGGCAAAGAGGACTAACAAAGGCAAGGCTTGGAGCAACGAGGAACAACAGAGGCAAGGCTAGGAGCAACGAGGAATAGCAGGGGCAAGGCTAGGAGCAACGAGGAACAGCAGGGGAAATCAACAGACGATCCAGCGGTGAGTGCATGATTGCATGTGGCTAATATAGTGAGAACCGGGGTGTGATTGGTTGAGAAGGGGAGTGAATTATTGCAGACAGCTGTGAATGAAGGCGGAGTGACGAGACACAGGGAGGAAACGGAACCAGACAAAACACACATTATGACACTAATTTCCAAAGCAAATCTATGGATAAGGTTTAAAACTGAGCTCTCTCAAGAGATTTGTAAATGCAGAGTCCTTAACGCAAACTTCATAACAAATTTTTCAATATCTTGGAACAATTCAGTTTCTTTATACACCATGAATTTACAACAAACCAACAAGGCACTTTACTTCAGGATTAGCTTCTGTCTAAGGAAACCTTAATAGTTTGCATTTAGTCATTGACTTGCAGCATTCAGTCCTCCTGAAGCAGCATGCCGAGACAGTAAATGATAACTTGCATTTTATCATTACTTTATAGAAATCCCTCATACTAAGCATTCATGTAGTGAGAGTGAAGAGCGAACACTTACCATTAACGGGGAGAAACCTCTAGCAGAACCTGGCTCGGTTTGAGCAGCCACTGCCACCACGGACTGAGGGTTTGAGAAGACAGAAAACACAAATATAAAAAAGGGGTCAGATTTTCCTCCTCTAAGCCTAGAGAATCACTTGTTTTCTTTTTAACAATAAGCTTTATCAAAAAGGAAAAGTTTAAAGCCAATCTTAAAAAATACACAGGGTTTGAGCTTCCAGGACCAAAACTGGGAGCTATTTCCACAAGAAGTTCAAAAAATATACAATTTAACCTGACATTCTTGCAACTGTAATCTCTAAATTTCTATGCTTAATGGACAAGGAATAATCTCTCTCTGCCTTTAGCTTTGGCTAGACTCACCTTACGTCCAGGCTTAAAACTACTTTATGATCCACAAAATAACATGCACTGAATATGATTCCACTTCGCTAGTACTGCACCCACATTAACCTCAGCACGGCACTTAATAGAGCAGCTTAATGTGCCAAAACGCGAACTGAATTTTAAGTGCATGTTAATTTTCTTTTTAAAAAGTGAATAAATTGCCTATGAACAATGCTTTAACATTAAACAACAGGCAAAACGATGTGGTGAAATTTTAGATGGACCACAAAAGGGAAGTGCTCTGTTAGGAATGTATGGAACAATCAAATCTGGATGGATGATGGAGCTTGATTACTGAGTGCTTTATAGGGGTGAAGGAAAATCTTAAAACCCATTCTGGATTTGAAAGGGAGACAAGTAGGGAAGCTAAATTATAGAAGATATGATCTCTATGTTTCATTTTCATCAGAACTCTTACTGCAGCATTTTGGATCAGCTTATGGCCTTAAACTGTATTTGAGGACTTCCTGGTAATGAAGAGTTATACTATAGTTGTCCAGCCTTTGAAGTGACAAATGCATGACCTGGTTTTTCAGCATCACTCCTGGACTATATTTTTGAGGTGAAAAAAAAAAGGAATGTATTAAATAAGACTTTGTCATGGTTCAAGAAGGAATTTAATGATGAAAAACTAAATACCTACACAGAACCATTTGATGCAGCCTGCATGAGGGGAAACATGAGGGAGAATTTAACAAGAACCACGGGAGGCAAAAGGCAATACATGCAGATGGACTAATCACAAAAATGGTTAGAGGCCCCTTGAACTCAGACACCCAAGGTTGAGGGTGTAGTCTCCGACCCCGTTAGAGAATTTGGGCACTGTTGAACTCATCATTTTGGATCACCTCGACCAGAAAGAATGAATCTGCTGATTATTGATTCTGCTAAAGAAATGTAAGAATTGTTGCAGTAGCAGGAAAAGGCCAAAATGTTTTCTCTAAGATCTGCAGTTGGTATCCAGTTAGGGCTAGAGCCAAAAGTTTGCCCTAAAACACTAATCACAACTCTGGAAATAGAGTACACACAAAAAAATCCGCCTCAATTAGCTTCTCCAGATTATCCCCATAAAAGAACTACAAGTGTGATTAATGCAGGTGCGGTGTAGCAAAGAGAGATGGAGCAGAGGTATGGTGGAGGCGTCCATTCTGTTGTGGTAACGTGGGCTCTATTTCCTTCAATGGTAACAGATAACAAGGTGACACAAAACAGAGGGGAGACATAGGCGATGGGGGGCGGCTTATCATGGGAATCAGAATCAGAGGGGTATATATGCAGATATACTAATCAATGAAATGAGAAAAAGCTGGAGGGAAGTGGAGGAGAGAGGATGGAGGCTCCTGAATCTTGACACGGGGGGAATGGAAAACCCACAGGTACACAACTAAATAATAATTCTAACACTAATAAACCAAGGAGGCTGATAGCAAACAAACTAAATACACAATCTAAAAAAAAAAACTGTGAGATGCAGTATTAAACAAAGAACTAAACAAATTATGAAAACATATGTACAACTAAAGCTATGCGTTCAATTCAGGATATGTTTGAAATCACAAATGGTATCAATACATTTTGGTTGTCATCTATTTTCCCTTTACTTAAGTTCTGATCTTTGAAATAACAGTTACAGGATGAAAACATATATATATATATATAACCCCAGGAACATTCAAGGGTATTTTTAAT
Source organism: Orestias chungarensis (assembly GCA_032876305.1). Taxonomy (NCBI): domain Eukaryota; kingdom Metazoa; phylum Chordata; class Actinopteri; order Cyprinodontiformes; family Cyprinodontidae; genus Orestias; species Orestias chungarensis. The sequence continues at coordinate 1,637,330 of JAVLVB010000059.1, read as the reverse complement.
AAAAATCTCAGACCACCGCAACTAAGAAATTTCAACGGGAAAGACAAACAAGGCTTTTTTTTTTTTTGGATGATGGAGCTTTTCAACATATATCTTTTCACCATGGTTATGTGGCTTACAGAGGATGCACATCTTAATCACTTGTGCCTGGGATTTATTTCTTTTGGTCATGGTTCATTTGATCATAGATGAGAAACTTTTGATTGGAAAAACAGCCTCTCAACTTAAAACAAAACTCTGATGAATTCTTTACTATTTCCAGTTGTCATTTGAAAACCAGACATCCAGCATATTCTGTATTCCTATAAGTGAATAAACTGTGAATAAGTGAATCTTTTTATAGTTGTTGTTTTTTTTTTGCTTGAATAGTTGTTTATTAAACTTGTGAATTGTTAAAAGTGGATGGTAATCAGATCCATGAACCAGTTCTAAAGCAAGACACTCATTATTTGCACAAGTATTCATTTTCTGATCCAATATTCCTTATTGACTGATGAGCTGTAGAAATTAATGGCATCAAATCTACTACAGTTTTCATTTAGCTATCATTACATCACAAGCATGAATACACATTTTCACATTCATTTTAATATCACCAGCATAACTTGATTGTCATTAAGTGCCCCAGGGAAAATAAATCATCCAATTAACACTGAGCTAATGGGCGGGATTTTAATTAGAGCTGTCAACATTCCCTCTCTCGGTCCTCGTGTTATTTCCACAGCTATTCATCTTTTGTCTTAACACTTGTGTTGTCGCGCTGATTGCCATTCCATGGGGGCTTTTTTGCAACTTCCCAAAACAGGGACAGACACAAAACATACAGCTGCATGTGTGTTTGTAGGACTAAACAGACACACAGAAACAAAATGCAATGTTATCATCATCCAATTGATGTTTCCTGAGATTAGTGTTGAGGAGTGAGATACTTGGGAGGAGGTTGAGAATGATAATGGGCAGCGGTGGGATCAGTGAGATTCATGTAAATGTATCATTTTACATTTACTTTAGCCTGTTTCAAGACAAATCTCTTTAGAAAACCTAAGCCTTTAATCATCTGCAAATCTCTCGTATAAATAATGGTGTATTTTCTTAACATCTATAAGCTCATACTAAAAAAAAGCAATGCAATTTATGTTTACTTATTTGACTGCTACTGCCTTTAAGCTATGCCTTAAAAAGATTTTGTTACAGATTTTGTAATAATATATTATAAGCTTCATCTCTAAGAGAAAAAGCATAAGCTCCATGGAAAAAAATACACAAGCAAGCAAAGATTGTGGAACAAAACAACTACAGTATATAACTATACAGTATAAGTATCTTTTGCTTTGCATAGATGGTGTGAAAGTGTTGTAATGTGGATCTGATTCAGTTATAAAAGGTCTTTTGTGAATGTGACAGCTGTCCCTACTGTCACAGACACCTGAATGGTTTTCTGTTCATCTTTAACATTAGTTTACGTATTGATTAGTTTAGATTTTTATCTTTAAAATTATTTTCATTAGCCTGACTCTTTAGTTGACTATTTGCAGTGCACACATTTAGTTAACTTTATTTGTCAGTTCTTTATATTTTTGTTAAATATAACAAACTAATTTATTCTTCTTTTGAGTTACCAGTTTCCTTTGGAGCTGCTGCTGCAATCACATAGGAGCTCCAGCTAATTGCTGTTCTTATATGGCAGGTAAACCTCCTCAGTGGGTTATTCCATTTGTTTGCCAGGGGAAAGGGAAAATTGATCTTTAGTTTAATTTTACCATTTCCTTAATGTTTCTTCTTTTTGGAAGTTAGTTTAGTTCTAATATTTATCTAATTTAAAGATTTAGTAATGTGCTGACTATATTTGTTTATGTTCTTGTGTGTTTAATTAACCCCCATGTGTGTTAGCATTGGTCTGATCTGCCACTATTTAAGCTCCTTTCATGTCTTGTTTGTGAGGTCGGTTTTGTTGGTTGAGTTCTTTGTGTCACTACCTGGGTTGTAGTTTGTTCTGTTGACCTCAGTTTGGGCCCAATTTATCATTTTGCAACCATTTTTTGACTACTTTGTAATAAATTAAGAATACATTTTGAAACCCATTCAACGTCTCTCTGGGTGGTCTGTGTAAAACCCTCAAAGGGAAGTAAATTTAAGCTTATAATTGGCTGTCTTGAGGTTTCCACTACATCTACTTTAATGACTACTGTTATGACTTGGCTTTCATAACCTGATAGGTGTGTTTAATACATTTCAGGCTTTAAAACAGAAAGGTGCTAATTAGCCTGCAGGTGCCAAAATTCCAATGTCCCTGAGATTTGTAATTAATCCACTGATAATCAATTATAAAAAAGTTGCAACCGTGCACAATTTAAGAACAGCATTCTTTCAGTAAATGACAATAATAAAATGTTTTGGTTCATATTACGGTCAAAGAAACTGTTCTCCTCATCCTGTACATACACAGTATGGCTTAAATTTTTGTGACCTTTAGAAATGTGTATGATTTCTGAAAGGGGTTTCACTAATAAATGGGACAGTGAATACAATGAGGTAGTGGAATGGTTTGAACCAGACAATAGAGATAATTGTGGACATTAGAAAGGACAGGACTGACAGTATTTCCGCCGTGGGAAAATATGGTGACATATTAGAGAATTTATTCAGGTACCCTATTAGAATGTAATCTCTATTCGGGACTACTTAAAAGCAGGACTGGTGCTAGTTATTTTGGTGCCCTAAGCGCAAAAGCTTTTTGGTGCCTCAATCTCTGAAATTAACAACAATTGTGACTTATTTGTGCATTTCTCTTCATTAGGAAGTGGAAAACGCTTACAAAGACAACTGCTTGTAAATTACCTTAAAATAAAAAACAAAAAACAAATAAAGCACAGTGTAAGAAATATCAGAATAGGGGGTGGTATAAAGTTCTCACATTTGGCCAGGGTGCTTTGGACATTTTTTTCCCAAAAAGAACAGTGGAAAAGGCTTCTTCTATTTATCTAGGTCCTAGTAGTCGTATTTAAACGTTTGTTTAATGATAACATTGGTACACAATGATTTCATTATATTTAAAAAAAAAACAACAATCATGTTTTAAAATATTTTATTTTTGTACTTATTACTTAGTTTGCTTAGTTTGATTGTTTATACTTAATCATATATGGCTCCAAATGATTACATGTGATCATTTCATAACATGAACGATTCACAGTAGGAGAGTTTAAACAGTTACTAATTCCTATTGTTCACATCAGTCCTGAATGTTTCTGGCTCCTGAAGCCACCAAAACAAAGACCATAATTTAGATAATTTTAAACTACGACTCAGTTCCAAGGTTGAGTCAGCATTATATGGGTGTGTGTGCATCGTAACTTAATATTAATCTATAGAAAGGAAACTTCTTCATCAATATTAAATAAATCATTGATAATAAAACATATTAAGATGAACACGGGTACTCCCACTTTTCCCCTAAGAGACCTACATTATTAGACAGAACTCTTTAAAATTTGGTGTGTATTCTTTTCCTTTAAAAAGATATTCACAGTCGAATCAGAGCAGCATTCTGATCTTACATATCAACTGCTCCCTTAGAAATTTGCTGTGACAAATGTCAAAGTAGACTCTTAGATCCTGCTGATCAGAGTAGCGTGGGAACATACAAATTTTAGACACAAACATCAAAGTTTCCAAAGGTTGTTTCCATAGTGCATGATGAATAGGAAAGAACGTTATATCCTGCTGCAGTTATCCAAAGGACAATAATCCCCAGGTCGATTTAAGATAAATGTCCTCAATTTTGCCATTTTTGTTATCAGATTTTCTTTTTTCAGATAATCATATTCAATTTCACATACATAAGCAAGTGTTTAACCAACTGCTGTAAAAGCTTTTGGCTAAAAAGTATCACATTAATAATGTACAATAAAATCATGAATATTGTCTTTGATTATAAAATTAAAATTATTTATAGAAGTTACACACCGGGTTTGGAGACATATTGAACTTACTCTACTTCGCAAACAACAGTGTGCTTGCCAGCTGAATATGGCAAAATGTTTTTTTGTTTTTTTTGTCATTAATATCTGGTAAAGTACGAAACCTATCAAATCCTTTTGTACTTAAAAAATAAAACTGCAATATGTACACATATTATTTACCTAGCCTTATTGAAAGGCCAGAGTCTCAAAAGTCTATAAAGGAAATCTAAAATCAAATATCAATGTAGCCCCTTTGGTTTGTAGTCCTTTACTGTGACACTTTTTAGATAAAATGTATTTTTGCAGCATGTGCTTAATTTGGAAAACACCATATCCCAACAACATAACATTTTACGATTCGTATTCACGCAAAATGTTTCTTGGGTATTGTTACTCTAATTACACAGAAAGAGATAAAACATGTTGATATGTGTACACTTAATAAAACACTTTGCAAATATTTAACTTTTTCATCACCCAGCAATATTTGAACTACTTTATATTATAAATTTCACTGGCATGATCTCATACACTTTGACATATGCATGCACAGAAAGATCATAATCTTTGAAACACACGATAAACATTTTACTGCATCACAATCGCAGCTCGATTATAGAGTCTGCTTTGTCAAACGCTGTGTGTGCTTCTGAGTCTGTCTACATGTTTGATCGAGATAGTGTTTTTTTTTTGCCCTCCTAGCCTCTGTGTTAAAGGAGAGATGCACTACAAGCTTTTAAATTAGTTATGCATCACCGCAGGTATTCGCAACACCCTGAGAAGAGATGCACATGCATTAGGTGACACACACATAGACACTAGTATTACACATCAACACACCCTGTTGAATTACAATAGACAAATGCATAGAAAAAGCATTGACAAAGCTTTCTCTCTAGATAGTTGTGGGGAAAACTACTAAAGATAACAGCAAGATACAAATTTAGGAGCAGCAAGAGGTCATGACATAAAAAACAAAACAATAAACCCAAAAGAGAAGCAGAAGGAGACAACAAGAATTTGTTTCTGTCTGAGGAAGAAACAAAAAAAGAAAACAAAAACTCAGACAGAGCCAAGTAAAAGGTAAGGTTACAAACAGCAATTGTTTTGGAAAAGCCTAAATCTCCAAAGGCTTCAAACCGCCTACAGTTTTAATTGCTTATTTTAATAATTTAAAAACCAGGAACACATTACTACATATTCATTCACAGTGTGCAAACCATCTTAGCACTATTGCAGAAGCTAATGCTTACTGTATTTAAAGCAACTCTAAGTAACTTTTCAACCTTAATAAAATATCTTCATAACTTTTGTGATTATGCGTCGACATGCAGCTCGTTGAATGACACCTTTGTCATCTCCCGAGGGGATCCGTATCACTTTAACCTATAGTAAGCATTCTTATTTTCAACATCATCATATGATATTGTTTTGTCACAATTAGATTCATTACCTCATTCCTATTCATCCTTCAAAGCCACTGGAAACAGAAATGCACTTCAATCCACCTGCAGGCGACCGGAAGATCAGGATTTTACAATGATATGCGCTGGTCATCATGGGAAATGCAGTCTTCCATAAGGAAAAACACTACTGCTCTTGTCCACACTGGCCGCCAAAATTGACTAAAACTGAAACTTGTTTAGTGGTGCTTAAAGGAAAATTAATGCTGTTGCTGGTTACTTTGCAAGCGCGAGCCAGTAGCATGGCAAGTAGCACTTTATATTTAAGCATCCCAACCTGTATTGTCTTTCAAGTGTTTAAGATATTCTGTACTAAGACCAACAGTCACATTTTCAAATCAGTGAATAGTTAAATCTTTAAATTCTAAACCGTAAATATGTGGGGTTCACCGTTTTTGGAAAATGTGACATCTCTACTTAAAAAGGCTTGTATACACTACTGTTGTAATGACTGCATCTACAACAGAATACTAAAGCGCTAAACTACCGCTATAAACAATGTTTTTCCATGCAACAAACCTTTCTTCTTTTCATCCATTTCTCTTGTACCCATCAAAACGTTACTAAATTTAATTTGTAGGTTATTTTATCTCAAATCAGTTCACAATTCCTTTTTAATTTGACCAATTTAGAAAGAAAATTTAGGATTTGCATTTACAAGAGGCTTCATACTTAATACAACTATGATACAAATCTGAGGACTCAGCTGCTCGATTGTTATGGATGATAAAGAGCCACTCAGGAAACATAAACTTTAGTAACCTTGACTGTCTGTGGTCAGCAACTATTAATTCACAGTAACCTTCTTTGGACTTATAAAGGCTATAAACTATTAGAGACCAGTGATTCAGGGGAGCGCTCTCAGATTAACGGCAGAAGCTGAGCCACAATGAGGAGACAAATATTGTATCTGGAAGATATAAAGACTATTCTGAAGGGTAGTGTGCTCCCTGACCAAAGACAGATTAAGAAAGATATTTGGATGCAGGTGCTGGATTTTATGAGGACTCTGAGTGAATTACAGGCAGGATCAGGTATCTATTCAAATGTCACCTATTCAAACTTCACTTTGTTAGTATTGGGCTCATGCTTCGTTTCTTCTCCTCTACTTGTTCTACTATTTTTCCTAATCTCTGTTAATCTGTTTATTCAAAACAAAAAAATAAACAAAATACACTAGGAAGCAGTGTGCTTTTTTTCTGCTGCTCCTTATTCTTTACATCAAAACCTTGTTTAACTACAGGAGTCTCGTTATGAGCTATAGTTTTAATCCACCTACTCAGCTAAAACAGTTTTAGCTGTGTCCTCAAGAATTCATAAAATCTTACAAACAATTGACCGAAACAGTTGATCGAAACAGTACAATCGCATTAGTACTACTTACTGTAATTATTTAAAAAAAAAAAAAAAAAAAACATGTCTCCACTACTTAACAGTCCAGTGGATCCAGCAATTGCATTGTTGGATCAGCAGTGATGTGGTTTTCAGTTAACACTATTATTAATAATAAGTTCATATTATATTATATTATATTAAATTATATTATATTATATTATATTATATTATATTATATTATTTACCATTTTTATTTCATTGTATCAGTAAATGACATTGAAAAACACAATAAATGACAGATAACATTTTCATTTTATTTTCTACTTTGAGTGCTTCTCAGTGCATTATAAACGTAGTACAATTTTAGAAGTAAAACAGAATTTTTTTGAGAAGTAGCATGTGCTGGTCCCTGCATTTTTAAAGGGTCTTTTTTACATCATATTCTCCCTCATGACACAGCTGAGGCTGCTCAGGCCACATCTTGTGTGTCATTTCCCTTTGGTGTTGTTCTCTTGAGTCTTAGCCATGGTTACACTAATTCTGCCCCATCTGGTAGAAAGCGGTGCCCTCAATCGTGCCATCAAGTGGCCAAAAAAAACTCAGATCTAACAGTACGTTCTCTCAGTCACCCTAACACATATAATCATTTCTAAATATCCATTAAACCATGTTGCCTTTCCCAGAAGATGTGTTTCACTGTTAGTTCTGAGTTTTTCAAAGCAGGTGTTTTTAAGCACAACTGGGTGAACGTTTTCAGTGAATCACAACAAGTGAATATTTTTCTTCAGGTGGAACACACAGAAGGCAGTTCAAACAGATCTCTCAATCAGCATGCCATTCACACTTTGGTACGGAGATGTGAATACCACCAGAAGAATTAGTTTTTTTTACAAAAAGGACAAGTAACATGCATGTTCAGTTTTAGAGGAGTATTTTAAATAATTTATGTCAATAATTATAATCATGTAAGCAGCTTTAAAATAAAGCATGTTAGCTTGTGGTCACAGCTTTTCTTCAGTATATAAATGCTTTTCAACAAGAGCTGATGCATCAGGTGATGAAAGTCTTGCATCTGTGGCGATTGGAGTACTTTGTAGAAAATAAAGTATTCGGTTTTTGTTACTTAAATAAGAAAACAATGTAAAAAATATGAATTAAAAGCAAAAAAATAGACATGAAATTAAAGAGGAAAGGGTGGGGCTACAATTACAGTGCATCTGGAAAGTATTCACTGTAAGCTTCACTTTTCCCACATTTTCTGTTACAGCCTTATTCCAAATTGTTTTAAATGCATCTCTTTCCTCAAAATTCTACACAAAACTCCTTATTAAGACCATGTGAAAAAGGTTTTCTTGAGAGTTTTGAAAATGTATGACAAAAAACAACAACTAAGAAATCACATTTACATAAGTTTTCACAGCATTCACCATGAAGCTCAAAATAGAGCACAAGTGCATCCTGTATCCACTGATTATCCTTGAGATCTTTCTACAGCTTAAATGGAGTCCACCTGTAGTAAATTCAGGTGATATGACATGGTTTGGAAAGGCACACACCCGTTCTATATAAGGTCTCATAGTTTACTGCATGTCAGAGCGTAAACACAAAGCATTAATTCAAAGGAATTGTCTTTAGACCTCCAAGACAAAATCGTCTGAAAAGGATACAGAAAAAATTCTGCTGCTTCAAAACTCCAAATGAGCCCAGTGGCCTCCATCATTTGTAAAGGGAAGAAGTTTGGAACCACTAGGACTCTTCCCAGAGCTGGACGGCAGTCTTAATTGAGCAATTGAGGGGGAAGGGCCTTGGTCAGGAATGTGACCAAGAACCTGATGGTTACTCCGTCAGAGCTCCAGCATTCCTCCATGGAGAGAGGAGAACCTTCCACTCATTAGTAAAAGGCACATGGCAGCCTATCTGGAATTTGCTAAAAGGCACCTGAAGGACTCTCAGAACATGAGAAAAAAAATGCTCTGGTCTGATGAGACAAAGATTGGACTCTTTGGTTTGAATGCCAGGCGTCATGTTTGGAGCAAATCAGGCCCTGCTCATTACGAGGCCTATACCATCCCTAAAGTCAAGCTTTTTCAGCAGGACAACGACCAAAAGCACACAGCCAAGATCTCAAAGGAGTAGCTTCTGAACCACTATGTGAATGTCCTGCAGTGGCCAGGTGGGATGTGGTGATACAGCACAACAGATGTATAGGTACATTATCACTCTGGCACTTTGAAGAAACAAGCACCAGACACATTTAAACAAAAAGCTTCTCTCCAAAATACAAAAATGTATAAATGAAGTACTTTATCTTCCCAATTGTTAGGTAGCAATCTGTTGCTGCCTACTATGATCTATGGAAGAGATGGTTTGAACTTTCTCTTCTCTTTGGTCCTGCTGTGCATCCATAACTCATCTAAGATTTGTGGCTTCTCCTGAGCTATTCTACCAGCTTTTGCCCTGTTAATCAGCTGCTTCCGGTTCTAACCCACCTTGTTATGCTTTATAAAACTGCCCAAAAGGAAAAAAAATTCCTTACAGCTACACATTGTCTAAAACTCCAAAAAAGAATAACTATAAGCATGAACTGGTTAAATTGAAGTAAAAAAAAAAAAAAAGAGGAAAAATAGAATATAAATTAGCCACTTCAACATGCTGCCACACTGCATACAAGGCATGATGAATATGAACATAAACAAGGGCTGAATTATGCAGTGCTGAGTTGTGTTTTCTTTTACTTTCTTTCTTTCTTCATTTTAGGATTTTGTGACAATACTACCGGCTCCCATTGCTCAACAACTTAGAAATTGATCAAATGGCAATGGTTTCCATTGTTACTTTTGAAAACTGTGTGTTGCTCTATGATTTCTAAGACCTTGTTGTGTGTGTTTGGGTCGTAAACTGTTCACAAAAAAGTGTGTTTTCAGATGAACAATGGCAGCTTTAAATCCAAAACCTGTTAAAACCTCAAACTTTATGGCTGGATTATTACATGGCCTTTTAGAGCCAGGGACTAAAAAAAGCAGTGTTTTTAACCTTATGAACAACATGTTGAATGCAAACACTCAAAGCATCAATTTGCCTTACACAAGCAGCATCATTTCCTAATAGGTTGGAGTGAACAAACCCACATGTACATTAAAATTATATCTGTATGTGAACAACACAAGAATGTCTGCTCTCTATTCATCAAGAAAGCAAACCACCAAGTAGAGTCGTTGTGTTTTCTTTGAAGCTTCTTTTGTATTTTCACTTATTGCTGACATACTGAGGCTGAAGGAAAAAGTGAACAAAGGCATGGAAAAGATAAGTGTAAAAGCAAAGAGTAATCATGCTTTAATGTGCGTTCTCCATTTATCAACAAAACACTTGTGAAGAACATTGAAAAAAGTGAAAAGTTTACCTACCTCGGAACAGCTTTATCAAACAATAGGAGACATTTAGGAAAAAATTCTGACTTCCTGCCTGCTTTTGTTTAACAGTAACAATAGCCTAGTTTTATTTACCACAAACCGTTCCATGTCCATCACTCTCTCAGGAATCAAATCTATTCAAACATGCTGCTGTATGTTGTTGAAATCCTTTCACATCTTCTAAATTCTGTATTCAATGTCAGAAAAAGAGCCAAGGAAACAAAAATATGGTAAAAGGTTGAAAGGGCTAGAAAGCATGACCCCCATCACAGGCCACATAAGAAAAAAACAAAAAAAACAGAAAGCGTGTACACAAATTTTTATGACATTATGAGCGGTACACACAAAAGGATGCCATGCTGTTTTGCTTTCATCATTGGATAGTTCAACAAAAGGGAACAATAACTATAAATACAAGTTTTAGGAGATGTCCAGAAAAGAGCAATGGAAGGAAGACACAAACCCAGAAGAGTCTGCAGAAAGATTGAGATGATGGCAAATCATCAAAATGGATCACATGGAAAAAATAAGAAATATTGGACCCCTGCCTATTAGCAAATTGGTTTGAGATTGTTCTGAGGAACCTAACTTCAAATTTCAAAACATATGTGAAATATTCAAAAGAAAATGTTGCTTGAAAGCAGGAATACCCATGTGTAATACACCTTGACAGGCTATTGTTTGGTGCTTGTAATGAAGCAAATTCAAGACAAGCATTTATTTTCATGGACAACAGTTGGCTGGTCCTCTTAGATGAAGACTGTAGATGTAAGATATATACACTCAAAAGTTTTTTTTTTTTTAAACTGACAATGTTTTGCCTGTAAAAACAGAAGAAATCTCTAATTTTGTTTATAATGCAAAATAAACTGTACTGTGTCAAAAGGCAAAACATAGTAAAAATAGAGATTCTTTGAAGGTTTCCGTTAATATGTCAAAAACAATGTTTTAATACCCATCAACCAAAATGAATTGTATAGTCCAATTGGACTGAATTTTTTTAATTAACAATTAACAATTTTCTCTCTGTCTCATTCAAAGTGTGAGTTTTATAATATCCAAGTAAACCAGCCAACATGTGTTGCTTGAATTAATGAAGCATCACACCTGAGCATGTGTTTTTTTGTAGGAGCGAGAGATAACGCAGTATAAAAGAGAAAGTCATGCATCTTTGAAAATAGGCACATTCATACACACCCATCAGGGCAGAAATTCTCCCATAAGAACCCACATATACAACTATATTAAAATTATATTGTGGCATAGTGCACTCCCCTCCATCTTGCTGATGGCTTCATTTTTAACTCTGTTTCTGTGATTTATAGGGCCAGCAATCTGCTATTAGTTAGCTTTAAAAAATGGCAATGCACAGCGCAATACCAGCTTTCATTGGATCAGACATTTCTCCCCACCTTTCCACATCCTGTAGTTTGAAAAAAATACAAAAGCAGATATTTATCTTCCTGAACTTTAAAAGGCCTTCCCCTTGTTCTGTATTCTGTCAAATGCATCAAAATGACTAGAATAAATGTGTGTAGTATTTACAGGTAGATTGGAATAAAGTACCAAAAGCTTGCAATCATTACATAACATTCATGATTTACATGTACACAAACATATCTTTAAATACTTTTCTTCACAATTTCCATGCTGTGGTGTGTCATGGTCAATGGGAATAGATACAAACAAAATAAAACAAAATAATTATCAGTTGATGGGCACATTGAAGTTACTCAGTAATTTTTATCAAAAACTAGTGATAGACTGCAAATGTTCGTCACCATCAGCAACTTCACACACAAACTATATCCTTCATTGAACTAACCATAGTTCTTACTGGTTAATTTAATATCAGAGATCTGCAGACAATTCTTCTTAGTAGGTCAGTTTCCGGGGGTATACCAAGGTATGTCAAAAGGGAATGAAAGGATATTGAGAAAAAAGTTGGTTGATAATAATAATGAACTTTATTTGCCAGGTACATACAGGACACATTAGGAATTTGTTTTGGTGTAATTACACCAAGCCAGTAGCACAAAGGGTCTTGCCTAAGGACCCACACTGGATCCTGTGTTTTGCCCTGGGCGGGATTTGAACCAATGACCTAAGAGTGGATGTCTGGTGACATTCCATTGGACCTATCCAGCCAACACATAGTTGGTTCAAGACTATTAGATCTAAATCTGCTTTTTAATGCATTTTCTTTGCTTCTAATAAAGCCAGGAAACCATCTTTACAGATCATTTTTGTCCTTAACACCACATAAGTAAATCTGGTGAGACTATGCGCTGAGAGTGCTTTAAGAAAATGCAGCTGGGATCACAAACTCAAAAGGCTGTAGCACTGACATGAGAACAATCCAAACCATATCGCCAGTCAGTTTAGCGGTAATAAATAATATCTCATGGAACTATTTGTTGTTTTACTTACAAAGATTTTTTTTTTAAACATTAAGTGGTTCAAATCCCAATATTATGTTGGCCCAGTGACAACCCCCTGAGGTTGCTCAGAGGTTGAGTCAATTTCAAGCCCTAATTTCAGTCTCAAAGGTTTAAAGGAGCATTGAAGATTACATTGAAAGTATGATTAGAGAGGCTTAAGGCGTAAGAAAAATAAACATAAGCAGTCTCAAACAATCAAATAAACACCAGAGAAAATACACCCAAGCAAGTTCAATCGGAAACGGACAAACCACAAGGCTTGCTCAGGTCTTTCTTTTATATGGTACATATATGAGGAGAAAAACAACTGGAGAAATTGAAATTAGCTAGGGAAAAGGGAAACGTGAGAGGCTAAGTGAAAAAAACAAACAAAACAATTAAAAAAAAAAGCATAAACAAAACCCCAGCCAGGACTCATTACATCAGTAGGACTTTACAGAACCTTGCAACGTTTAAAAACTAATTTAACTTTCCGGTTGATGACTTTAAAGCTGAGGTTTAGACTGCTTCCAAACAAGGGGTTTCTGTTTTGAGTTTGTCACTTCTGGGAGCCTTCAGAAAAAAAATATCCCAGTAATTGTTCAGCTACAAAAAAAAAGGGTTTTACTTGTTTTTTCTTGTGTTGGATTTTTGGATACACACTGATTACCAGTTTTTAATTTTGAGTGTAGAGTAGAAAGCCTCTCAGTCATTAACAAAGGAGATGAATTTTGTTACTGTACATAATCTCTGGTATATGGGTAGAATCATTTATTTAACAACTTTTACAGCTATCGTTTAACAACTCATTAATGTTCTGTGTCATGAACAATAATCAAGAGATTAAGCTTTAATTTTGTTTTTATTTCTAGTGCTTTTAAATGTCATCTAATGGGTGTAGAGCAGAGGTTTTGAAATAACATTTCACAGGTCCAATCAAAGGCAAATTGTTGAGCCAATGTCCAGAAGATTATAATGTCCAACTATTTAGTGTTACACATGTTTAAGCAGATTAGTAGTATAAACATTTGCATGTGTTCATTTGCCTATCAAATAAAATTCATTCAGTCTAATTTTCCTTAGACTTAATCCTTTTTGTCTGATGTTACATGTACTCTCATTTACTGTCAAGGTTTGATACCATTTCAAAATGGGAAATGACATAAAATAAACTTGTGCAATTTTACAAATTTTGAAATTCTGAAGGAAAAGTGAGAGTTACAATTAGATAACACTTTCCTGTTTCAGATCTTTACTGAACCATCTAAAACAATTTCAAACTATCAAGAATTTTTGAGAGTCACTCAGGGAAAGAAGTGTTCAATTGCTATATACTTCATCTTTCAGGGGATTTAGTGCAATTTATATCCAACTGGGGGCATCTTTCCTGTCTAAGAGAAAAGATTTGAGTGGCTAAGAAGTATTTTGTAATAATAAGTAGTCCTCAACCCCCTAATCTGTAATCCCAAATTCTAGATATTCAGGATGTTCTACCTGTCCATGTAAATTGTTAACATATATATTAAGAGCTTTAAAGAATGACATATGTTGGGAGATAAGTTAATGCAGGTTTTTAAGTTGAGTGTCTACAGTTGTTCCAATGTTATAACGAGGGCTGGTGTTCTACAAGTTTTAAATGTAACCCTGGTTCAACGCACTTGAATCAGATTGCTGAAGCACCTCCCCAGTATAAATCAAGTTCTCTGGGTCATGCTAATGACCTGATTATTTCACTCGGGTGTGTTAAAGCAGAGACACATTTAAAACTTGTAGGACACCGGCTCTCAAGTACTACGATTGCCTACCACTGTCATAATGTGTTAGTGAAATGATTTAGCTTTTTTCCATATTTACCCTATATCCTGAAATGTTACCAAAAATGTTCAGTAAAGTTTGTAGGTTGGAAAGGGAGTTGCAAGGGTCTTTTAAATATAAACCAAATGTATATTATTTGGGCAAAGGATAATATTAAGAACCATCTGACCTGCCTTGAAACCCTTTATATTAGGATCTTGCTGATTTTTTTTTCCACTATAGAACATGGTTCTGTTTCTGAACTTGGAAACATTATGGGTCAACTTTCCCAGATGAACATCCAATATGCTAACAGGTCCCCCAGGAAAGTGAGTGAATTTAGTCCAACCAGCATAGTTTTAAATCCAGAGATTTACTGATTTAGTTGTACTGTTTTTTAATTAGTGTTTTAGACAGAGTCTCTATAACATATATCTGCCAGTGGCGGCAATCTTGCCAGCTACCTTGTTCATCCCTTTCGCTAGTTTTGTTGACATTAGGCAGGTTCTGTTGTTGATCAGAGAGCTTGCTCCTCGATGTTGAGTCCACAGTTCAGTGGCGCGACTAAGTTTTAAATAATTTTGTATGTTTTTCAGTTGTGTCAAAACGGTTCCTTATGCTGCTCTACAACAAAATCTAAAATTTGTTTCAAAGACTATAATTTGAAGTACAAAGAAATATTAAAAAAAAAATACAAACACTGTCCCAAAACCCAACCAGTATTACATATTCTTTATAATAGTTCTGAAAGGTTTTAGATGTTTACACGAGTTATTACATTTACTTTCATATCACTAATGTTACAGTATATCTAAATGGGTAAGTAAAGGCTTAATCAAAATTAATCAAAATTCACAAGTTAAACTATTTAAACTAATTACCAAAAAAAATTAATGTTAGAAGCGTTTAAAGAACATTCATCCACATTTCTTTGGTGTTTGTAAAACGAAAATGCACTTCTCAAGGTTTTTAATCCTCATACACAAAGTCAGTAGAAAGGATACATGAATGAATCTGCATGTATTCATGAAGCGTCCAAGGGGAAACTACTGTATGTGTGTTGCTATGTGAGCACGCCCTTGGTGCCCTGTCTCCAATCAATCTCAGTAGGAAGTGATGGGTTAGCCCCTCCCTCTGCCAGGGCTAAACGAATTAATATTAATCAAGCATTGATTAAGCCTTTACATTGACCAGTCATTATTTACATCACCATTCTTGTTTGCATTTAAACCTTTGTTTAACCCCCTTTCATCCCACAAATTGTATTTTTAACTTAACTTTTAACCAGTAATAGCATTCAGACCATCTGCTTAATGTTCAGTTTTTTCTCTCCCTACTGCTACAATTTGTGGGTGCCTTGAGATGTATGGTCCAAAGATCATGACAATAAGCTCCCCTCACCATTTTGTCTTGGTTTCCCTCATCTATATCTTGATAATGTATTTTATTAAACGATTTATCTGTCTTTCATACTTTCCTTTTCTCCCAACACTCCCACTATTCTGCTGGGATTTTTCCTCTTTCTTCTTTCCATTTTATTTACTCCATATGTATCTAGCCATCCCTGATATTATTTATCTATCACTTCTTTTATCACGGTCCCCTGGAGATCCAATGAAGGAGATCTGACAAAGAGCCATGGTTTGAAGAATCAGAAGAGGATAATAAAATGGAACAGAGAGAGAGAGAGAGAAAAAAAAAACCTTTAGGCATACTGAAGCAGGGAAAAATGGAGAGAAAGACCAAAACGGATGTTGGGAGGTCAATAAAACACAATAGTCAATTGTTCTGACATAGCATTAGTTACCTGACCAAAGACCAGCTTGAACTGGGAGTTTGGGAGTCAAAAGGGACAAAGACAAGAAAGATAGGTAGAAGAAGAGAACAAAGGCAAAGCTGAAGGGAAATTGCATTAGGCAAAAAAATACCATGTGCCTACAGCAATAAAAAAAAAAACAACAGATTTTATTAACAATTTTATTTCTCATCTGTTATAATGCCTACTCCTTTGGAAATGATTTAAAATCTGATACTTAACAATAAATGGTAGATTTTGCCTACAAAACGAAGACCACCACTGCTAAGCTATCTAACGGGGATGAAAGGATTAAACATAACATAAGTTCAACCTGTTCTTGAGCTGCCATCCAGTTGACGTTAGTTTGTGATGTAATCTTGGGACATTAGCATTTAATGGCATTACAACTACCAGGTGGGAACATTTATAAGAATTTCAAGGCTTTTTAAGCAAAGTTTTTATTTAATAATTTGTAATTTAAGTTCTAAATATTTTGACTACTCAAATTTATATTTTAAGACATAAAAAATCTTCAGAGATTGAGATTAAATAAAACATTTATTCTATTAACGAAAATAGATAGATTTCAAATCTGTACTTGCACAGAGCAGCATTTTTGTGTAAATATTACATCTTCTTTAATGGATCTGTACCTTTAACAACAATGGCAAAGAGGAATTGTTAGTTCTTATATAAGCAGATACAAAAATAAATATCAAAATCTGTTCTTAGCATTTTATTTTTGTCTGATACCATCATGTTTAAATACTAAACCTGTTATAATAATTTTCCTTGGTACTTGAGCCATTTTTTGTAGAAATGTATTTACCTTGGGATACACCAAAAACACGTTTTGAAAACATGTATTTGTTAACCCCCCCACCACACCCACAAACACCCACACACACTTCTTACTGTTTTGAAATGAACAGGAAATTTTAGAGAAATGAAATTCCATGACAAGTAAGTAATAAAAGTAATTTAATTACAATCATACAAGCATTTCAAACACTGCAATAGATTTATCAGACCTAAATCTATGCATGGTTCAATGAGTATTATTGTATCTGGGTATATGGTGCCTAGCTGACCAGAAGAGTGGGTGATTTAGTGCACACATCTTAAAATGCCTACCACACACATGCTGAGTTTAAATAGTAGATATTATCCTTGGTTTATTTCCTCCACATGAAGGTTTGAAACAAAACTATGTGAACCTCCACACATACACATACCACCTTCTTTAAAGACTATATATTTCTGAATGATTCTGCACTCTCTGATGTGGCCCTTCCACATTTTAATTAGAAGAGAGCACCAGTAATAGAGCTATAAACATATTTTATGCCTTATTCAATAGAAACCTACAAACTAAAAAATCTAATTTAAAACATTGTGACGCACAATAGCCTTAGAAAAATTCTGAAGTAAATCAGTTTTGCTAGTTGCTTCCAGAAAAGCACTTTTTTTTGTCGGCCAAAAATGCCTCATATCAATTACTGGATAAATATTTTATTTCCATTGCAGTTCAGATGTACGCAATCAGGGATAAAAAATAGCTTATTCAAATACAAACACTGTGGCTTTATCTTTAATATTCTTAATTATGGAAAACAATATATAGCAACTTGATAAAGTTATTGTACATTGCAGTTTGACAACCTATAAATGCAGATGTGAGATTACTGCAGGAAGAAGACTCGGTTTACATAGCTGAACAAAAGAGGGTTTGATTTCAAACAGGCTTATATAAAAAGTATAGCTAGATATTACAGGAAAGATCACCAGTCCAGCTTAGAAGACAAAGGAAATCTTTATTGCTAAAGGTTTTTTAAAGTTGAAAAACTGTTTTTGGCATACATTTCATCTTCAGACTTAAGCTACCAGTTGTTAAAATGAGGTAGAATCTATCTGTGTTCCAACCGTCTGTTTAACATTAGAACTACATCAATGCAGCTTTCTCAATAGCATCTAGAAACAAAATAATTAAGATGGAAGAGATGAAAGCCATGTATGGGGTGAACACAAAGGAACTATAAATAAAATAAATTTGATGATATACTTTTTGGAGGGCTGCCGGCATGTAGGCGAATGAGCATATACTGTTTTTGCTACAATAGTTCAGCTGAATAGGAGTCATATCTGATGGCTGAAACACCAATGAAACATGATGCAAATGGAAACAATTTTCTGTTGACATGACATTGTCTATACATGTCAGTATCAACCCAGGCTTTGGGAGTAAACATTCGTTAATTAAAAACAAATATATATTATCCATAAATGAAGTTGGGTGTGATAGACCAGCGAACTGTGCAGGGTGTACCCTCGCTTCTTGCCTGATGTGCGCTGGAGATAGGCAGATCCCCACAACCCCACAAGGATAACAGGGAAAGATGGATGGATCAATAGATGAAAATAAAAAAAAGGATAAATACAAGTTTAAAAAAATAATTTGAAAATAGTATTTGAAGCCTGATAAAAATAATGTGTTTGATATGAAATGGTTTAATGTTACTTAATATAGTGCAAAAAGGGTCCTTATTACTAAAGTATTTCAGAAAGTGATACGATTGGCAAAAGCAATGAAACCTTTACAAAAAATTTTTTAACTTACTCAAACCCTGATAACGGAAGCCACTACAGTTAAAATTCTAAACAGACCTTAAGTCCCCTATAGACCAGCCAAAGGACTAAAAATCATAATTGAAAATCAAGAAGTCTAGGACCACCAGCAGAGAGCTTCAGAAAGAGTGTGATTTTTTTTTTCCTCTTAAGTGAAGTACTCCACCACAATGGTCTCCACGTATATTCAGTAGGCAAGACTTTACAGCTGAAGAAAACATTTTGACACTTTTTTAAAGTTTGCTATAGAAGCCAGAAAAATCTTCTGAGAACTAAGTTTGCTTAGATGATGCTAGATCTAAACTCTTTGATATCTTTGCAAACACCATGGTTAAAGGAAGATTTTGCACAGTAGTCCCACAACCCCATACAAAAACAATGTTGCCCTACAACATAAAATAGACTTCATCTAAAAAATAAATGCGGGACGGTATTAAAACATTTATAACAAGAATCTGAAAATTCTATGTATATATGGATTTAAATGAAAACAGTATTAATCATTGTGGAAACAAGTCCCAATAATTTACCAAATAGAGAAACTGCATCGGGAAACTAATCGGGACAGTGGAGCCATAATAAGTACTGTTTCATAAGAAAAACTTTACATAAAGGACTTGATCTGAAGCAGCAATAAAACATGAGTTAATTTGTGCTTCGGTCTAGAAGCCGGTCTTCCCCAAATGAAAAGCTTAATTATTATATGTGTCAAGGAATGCGATCAATGACTCGAGCAGAGGTGGAATGCGAGAGAAATGATTTATTATGGAGATGAATAATGAGCAGAACATAAACCGGAACAAAGGCAAAGCGGAAACGAAACAGGAGTAACGCGGAACTGGAACGTAAACAAACGGAGTACTGAAGCGGGACGCGGGGACTACAAACGTGAATAAACAAGACAATCGAAATAAACGAACCAGCGTAAGAACACGGGAAGGGGAAAATAAGCTAACAGACTAATAATGACAATAACAATAAGAATAAAAATAATAATAATTAAAATTATAATAAGAAACACAAAGAAAACAGGAGATGACGAAGGAGCTAAACTATGAGGAATATCTAATAAAACTAAGAAGGAAGTAAGGGAAACCGGAGACTACAAGGAAACAAAACTCAAAAGTAAATACAAGGACAGGACTGAGAAAAGTCCCTTAACTACTGTAATTTGAAAACTGAATTTTGCTATTTCTATTCCTAATGAATTCTTGGTTTCAGGGTTATTCTAAAATGTCAAATTAGAAAGGTTTTTAATGGAATCTTTGAAATCAAATTTTAGATTGGTATGAAAGAGACCTTAACCTGTGCCACTGGTGTAATTCATACTGGTATTTCGAAAAATATGAGCGAATGGCACAGGGCTATGTTTAGCATGTGTTAAAGACTGGGGCGCAGATAGAGGGTGTGTCAGGGGGGTTTTTACACACCCAGATTTGAATGCCCTTCGATCCGTCCCCCTCACTTTTATAAAAAAAAAAAGAAAGAAAAAAAAAAGAAAAAGAAAAAAGTCTGCTTCCTTTCTTTTCAAAAGGCAAACTTCACGGGAAAATCAAAAGATGAATTAACAATTTAAATTATTAATTGCATGATTTGCAACAACTCAGTTGTTGAGCTGGGAAGTAGTGATGGGTAGATGAGGCGTCATGAAGCGTTTCGACACATAGCAAAACTGTATAGATACTGTGTCGATACTGTTTAACTGAATACTGACACCTGCTGGACATTAAAAATCGATACAGGCAAAGTAAATTGACTGATTTGATGAACCAGTGTATACAATAACCTTTAAGTGATTGTATGTTATTGTATATTATATCTTGTATTATTTCATAACCTAAGTTAAATTGGAAATATGTGATATTCTTAGATACAGTCAATAAATAATGTGAAAATGTACCATAAAGTAAAAATTTAAGTGAATGTGTTTGAAATAAGGATGCTTGTGGACTAAGGTGTTTCTTCACATACATTTAGAAATTTAGTCTGTTAAACTTTTTCGACTAAGAGTCAATTCCAGCTGAATGTGGATTCAGATAGATCAAGTTGAAACTGAAAAGAACCGGATGAAAGAACGAAATGAAAACAACTATTTTCCGATGTAAGATCAAAATGGAAATCATTCGTTTGCATTGAGGCTGCTCCATAGTTGAAGCTGTACCGAAAAAAACATCCAGAATGCCTCCCGTTGACAGATTTGCTTCCTTATAAACACAGTTTGGAACCTCGGGTTCATTTCCAAACAGTTGCTGTATCGGTCACGTGACTTGCTGAAATCAATACGCGCACCAACACCAACATTTTGGCCTATGGGCTTGATACATGCGCCGACGCATCCGGACCGATCACTACTGGGCAGGCTACATCGTTGTCGTTTCCATTATTAACCAGAATGAGTATTACAGGCATCAATGGGACAGCTCCAAGCTCCCCAAAACCTACCAACACGGCAGTATGATGAGGCCAGCCAAACCTTAAAGGCAGAAAACTATTGAATCCTTTTTTCAAAAAACAACAACTGTAAGTAAACTATGTCTTAAGTTATCACATCACCTTGCAATTTTTTTGGTGGTCTGTTCAAAGTTAGGTCGCCGTGGAAGTAAAATCATATAATAGAGGAAGAGAAGTGCCAATTTCACAAGGGAGCGGGGAATCAACCTTTAATTATTTATTTATTAACCATTAAATCGGCCATTGCAACCTTCTGGAGTTCTTGTGGGTGTTTTGGGAATGTGTACTTGAATCTGTGATTATGCCAAGCCTAATGTTTTAAGATGTTACAGTTTGAATTCTGAGAAAAACGAACTGTCCAGTCAGGCAAATGTCACTGCAGAGGCGGTTACCAAGCTAAAGCTAGCGAAACTGCTAACGCTAGCGAAACTGCTAATGTAAGCATTTTAAACTGTGAACTGTAAGTTTAGTTACATATCATAACTTATGTTAGCTGATGTGGACTTGGTAATATACAATCATTTAGACTGGCACAATGTGTTCAATTTAAGGTGAATCAGTGTTAGCGTTTATCACAATTGTGTTGTTGAAATAGAAACCTCTGTTGAATTTACTCCAAAGAATGACTGAGTCTGTTAGATTGTTATCTCGCCTTATAGGTAAATAATTTTTTAGAGTCCAGTCTGCCACATCCACCAAGAGTGGGTGGACAATCTGAACAGGAAAGACATTGCCCAACAATATATTCAGGGCAAGGATCGGAAGAAAGAGGTTATTGGATTATTCACTTCACTTAATTCTGCATTTCAGGCCATTTATTGAACTCATGTAGAGTACTTATTTACAATTTTATTTGTGTATGTAGGCTATGTTGTTTGTGTTTGTAAAGCACAGTAAAAAGTGATTTTCAATTACCTTTTGTGTTTTATTATACACGCTGCTCTTTTGGTTTTCTTAAAGAATTAGTGTGCTTGAAGTCAGTTAATGTTTAAATAAAACAGTTTTTGCATACAGCATATGGCATGCTTGGTGAGTGATTGGAAGCAGTATCGGAATCAATAAGTTTAGTTTTTTCCAATGATGGGCGATTAAGTTTGACAGTACAAGTCTCAGATCTAGAAGAGATGTTACAGATAAATGCAAAGGGTAGACAAAACAGTCAGTGATTAATGACTCGAGCAGAGGTGGAATTGCGGGAATAAATAATTTATTTTTGGGGAAGAATAATGAACATAAAGCGGAACAGGGCAAGCGGAAGCAGAACAGGAACAACGCAGAACAGGAACGTAAATAAACAGAGAACTGAAGTGAGACGAGGGGACTACAAACCTGAAGAAACAAAACAAACAAAATAAACAAACCAACATAAGAACACGGGAAGGGGAAATAAACTAACAGACGCAATGACAAAAATAATAATCACGAGGAACCATGAGGAACTAAGCTGAGACAGGGAACAGGGGAGAAGAGGATGGGGAAGGAAGTACGGGAAACAGGAGACTACAGGAAAACAAAAACAAAAGTAAATACCAGGATGGGACAAGGGGAGAATAAAGCTGGAGAGAGAGAGCCAGGACAGAGAATCAGCGAGCAAGAGGGGAAGGCTTACTGGGAGACGTCGAGGAACAAGCAGGAGAAGGCGCAGA
This sequence comes from Orestias chungarensis, assembly GCA_032876305.1. Lineage (NCBI taxonomy): Eukaryota > Metazoa > Chordata > Actinopteri > Cyprinodontiformes > Cyprinodontidae > Orestias > Orestias chungarensis. Next base: position 1,614,426 of record JAVLVB010000059.1, on the reverse strand, counting down.
AAGACGAGGAGGGTAGCAGACGATCCAGCGGTGAGTCAGTGGATGAATGAGGCTTAAGTATAGAGAAACCGGGGTTTGATTGGTGGAGAAGATGATTAGATTATTTAGAACAGATGTGAATGATGAGAACAGATGAGGGAACACACACACACACACATAAACACACACACATGGAGAAAGAGAGAGCAGACAGCGAGGGAGAAAACAAAGACTCAACCAAACTAGAAAATAACCTATACAAAACAATAACTAAATATAAATATTGATAACAACAACAAAATAATAATGAACTGAACCAAACCAAAAACATGGATCATGACAGCCCCTGGTTAAAGATACATTTACTCAAGTCATCTTATGCCTTTTCTGATATAATGCCATTTTTTGTCTTTGTCTTTGTCTTTGTCTTTTATATATATATATATATATATATATATATATATATATATATATATATATATATATATATATAGCAATTAAAGTGTAATTGGATATAAAAATGAAATGGATGTAACTCAAGGATACATTTTGACAATTAGAATAACAGATTAAATAAAGAGAAGGAAAAACAAATTTTTAAAAATTTGTTGAATCAGTATTTAGTAAAATATATAATTGTCGGCAATGTTCAATGTTTCACTTTCCGACTTAGATGCCAAAAACCTTTTACCGTTTACCTGCAACCAGGACCAGGCTTTGTTTTGAAGCATTTTCACATGGTTGTGAGGATAAACTACGGTTGTGGATGTGGCACATACAAATGTATTGACTTATAAAACATATTACAAAGCATTTACAATATGTTTTTTAATATCTATACTGGGAGTCTTTTAGCAGTCAGTAGTTCTCCATATGCTTGTGAAATTCTTCCTCTGCTATTTATACCCAATGTTTAAGGCAAAACTGCCCTTGCTGCCTTTAGGATGTTTGGAAGGTGGTTGGTTTACATTAATATTTAAGGCAGATGATCATACATTTAAATGGCTTTCAAAGACTGTCTCTGAATATTTCTGGTTCTCTCCTAAATCCATGGTTTGTTTGTTTTTTTACTGAGTTTTCAATGATAAAATTTTTTGTTTTATCTCAAGCAATCAACTTTTCTTTCAAAGCTTTGGATTGCACAGGGCAAACACTATCTCAGCAACATACCACCACGATGCTTCACTGTGGGCATGGCATTTTGGTCTGTCTCAATCACAAAGAAAGAGTCAATGCAAAAATAATTTTCCTACAATTTTATCTAGGTCAGATGATGTCTGTTGTGAAGATGTGATGATTGACATCTCCGTTCCTACTGCCAAGGATAAGCACACAATATCTCAAAACTTAAATCCATTCCCCCTTCAGCCCTCTCTGCCTCTCTTGCCAAAAAAATATGTGCCTCACCCCCTCTGTCAAAAAATCGCTCTGACCTCACAAATTCTATAACGAAACACTCTCCACCTATCTCTATCAGCTGGCCCCCATCAAAACTAAAACTGTCTCTTTCACCCAATCCGCCCCCTGGTACACTCCTGAACTATGCAAAATGAAATCACAAAAACGACAGCTTGAAAGAGTTCACAAGAAAACCGGTTTAACTGTCCACAGAGATTACCTCCATCACTACAAGGATGCCCTCAACACTGCCCGGTCCACATACTACTCTCACCTCACTCTGGCTCCACCAACCCCAATGCTCTCTTCTCTACAGTAAACAAACTTCTCAAGCCCAGCGATAAAATCTCCAACTCATTCACTACTGACAAATGAAATTCCATCCTTTCATTCTTCCTAACAAAAATCAACAACATCTATAACAACTTGTCCTCCTCTACAGCCCCAACGGCCTGTACTTTCTCTTCCTCACCTGCTCCGCTCCCCCTCACCTCTAATCCTTTGTCTCAGTTCTCCCCGTGTCACCAGGGGAGTTGCCCAAAATCATGACACTCTTGAAAACTTCCACATATGTCCCGAATCCCATCCCATCCCACCTAATTAAGGAATCTTTACCAGCCATCTCCACACTCGTCACAGAAATCATCAACTCCTCCCTCAGATCTAGCTCTGTCCCGTCCCCCATTCACTCAAACTTGCTGCTGTTACCCAATCCTCAAAAAACCTGGACTCAACCCTGACATCACGTCAAACTTTCAGGCCATCTCCAATCTCCCCTTTCTGTCCAAAATACTGAAGCGCACTGTCGCCACACAACTCAAAGCCCACCTCTGCTCAAATGACCTGTTAGAACCATTTTATTCCAGTTTCTGTTCCAAATATAGCACTAAAACTGTCATGATAAGTGTTTTGGTTTGATTCAGTTCAGTATTATTTAGTTGTTGTTATCATTAATTATATTTAGTTATTGTTTTTGTTTAGGTTATTTTCTAGTTGGGTTGAGTCTTTGTTTTCTCCCTTGCTGTCAGCTCTCTCTTTCTCCCTGTGTCTAGATTTTGGTTCTTTGTTTAGTTTGCTGTTTAATTTGTTGTAGTTGCTTTGTTTTATCATTAGTTATTGTTTTTATTATTCTTTTCTGTGTTCTCTCTCTTTCTCTCTGTGTGTGTTTCCTGCAGCTTGAGTTCCCTCATTATCTTTTCCACCTGTGCTAAATTATCCAATCATCTTCTCCACCAATCCAACCCCGGTTCCCTATATTTTAAGCCACTCTCATTCATTCACTCACCGCTTGATCGTCTGTTGTCCTTCCCCGATATCCTTCCCTGATGTCCTTCCCTGATGTTCACCCTGAGGTTCTTCCATAGCTTTCTTGCCGCCTTCTCATCTCGTTCCAGAGTTTCCTGCCCCACATCTCCTGTAAGCCTCCTCTCCTGCTTGCTGAGTTCTCTGTCCTGGCTCTTCATTTGGTTTTCTCCCCCGGTTCCGTCCTGTGTTTCACTGTTTGTTACTTTTAGCTTCTCAGTTCTGCAGTCTCCGATTTTTCCCGTGACTCTTCTCTCTCGTGGTTGTTTTGGTTTCTCTTTGTGTCAGTTTATTTCCTTCCCGTATTCATTAGTTGTGTTTGTTTATTAGTGTCGTTGTGTTTGTTAATGTTAGTTATTCCTGCGTCTCGTCCGCTCATCTGCTTTGTTTACATTTTTGTAATCCCGCCTCCGCTCTCTGTTTGTTTACGTTCCGTTTCCGCTTTGCCCTTGTTCCGTTTCTTGTTTATGTTCATTATTCTTCCCAAACAATAAATTATTTATTCACTCAATTCAACCTCTGCTCGAGTCATTGATCGTTACATTACAAAAACAGTCCTTCTGAAATTGTTCTTCGACATCCTCCTCTCTGCAGACTCTGGCAACTTCACCATCCTCATCTTCATGAATCTCACTGCAGCATTTGACACCATCAACGACACCATTCTTCAATCCCGCCTTGAGCCCTCCCTCAAAACCACTGGCAATGCACTCTCCTGGTTCAAATCTTATCTCACAGACCGACAACAATTCATCCACCTCGCGAACTGCTCCTCCTTCACTGTTCCTCTGTCCCACGGCGTTCTCCAGGGTTCGGTACTTGGACCTTTCCTCTTCATACTCTATCTGCTCCGCCATGGCAATATAATTAGCCACCATGCTCTCTATTTCCAGTTATGTCGATGATGTCCAGCACTATATCTCCGCCAACTCCATCAACCCCACCACTTACTACACCCTCTCCAACAGCCTCGCTGAAATTAAATCTTGGATGCAGACCAACTTCCTCAAACTCAACTGTGACAAATCTAATCTGATCATTATCGGCCCCAATTCCAGCACCAAAACCACAGACAGCTTCTGCCTCACCATCAACAACTCCACCCTGTCTCCATTCCCCCACAGCCGCAACCTTGGAGTCATCTTTGATAGTTACCGCTCCTTCGACCATCACATGAAACAAATCTGCCTTTTTTTCACCTAAAAAACCGTTGCCCGACTCCGACCATCTTCTCTACTGCTGAAACCCTCATTCAAGCCTTCATCTCTTCCAGAATCAATTACTGCAATAGCATTCTCTATGGAGCAGCTTCCAAAACTATAAATAAACTACAGTAAATCCAGAACGTTGCTGCAAAGCTGCTCACCAATACCCCCACCCTGATCATATCACTCTGGTTCTCCAGAATCTCCACTGGCTCCCAGTTTCACAGCATATTCAGTTCAAAATCCTCTTCCTTACACACAAAGCCCTCCATAACCAGGCCCCTTCCTATCTCACAGACTCAACTGCCTGGAGGTGTCTCCAGAACATCCCCAGCTACAAAAGGCCACCTACACAGACAATGGGAGATCGTCAACTGGCCGACGACCTTAACAGATTCTACTGCAGGTTTGAACAGCCCAGCAACGAGCTCCCATCCAACACCACTTCACACCCCTCTGACTATCACCCACCCATCCAGCCTGCCCTGAAGATCTGGGAGGAAGACGTGCTGAGACTTTTTAAAAAACAGAAAGTCAAGAAGGCCCCAGGTCCTGATGGAATCTCTCCCTCTTGCCTGAGGACCTGTGCAGACCAGCTTGCACCTGTCTTTACTAAGATCTTCAACAGATCACTGGAGCTGTGTGTTGTTCCGTCCTGTTTTAAAAGCTCCACAATAATACCCATTCCTAAAAAGACAACTACCACAGGACTAAATGACTACAGACCTGTTGGCCTGACCTCTGTGGTCATGAAGTCTTTTGAAAGACTGGTTCTCAACCACATTAAGGAAATCACGGACCCCCTGCAATTTGCCTATCGGGTCAACCGTTCGGTGGACGATGCAGTGAACATGGGTCTCCACTTCATCCTCCAACACCTTGAAAACCCAGGAACTTACGCAAGAATTCTGTTCCTGGATTTCACCTCAGCCTTCAACACAATTATTCCAGGACAATTACACAGCAAACTGACTGAACTCAGCGTACCAGCCTCCACCTGCCAGTGGATAACTGACTTTCTTACTGGTAGAAAACAGCAGGTGAGGCTGGGAAAGTGTACTTCAGTGACCCGAACCATCAGCACGGGTGCTGCACAGGGTTGTGTACTCTCCCCACTGCTCTTCTCGCTGTACACAAATCACTGTACCTCCATGGACTCCTCTGTTAAAATCCTGAAGTTTGCAGATGTCACAACAGTCATTGGTCTCATCAATGACAGTGATGAGTCTGCTTATAGACGGGTGGTTGATCAGGTTGTCCTCTGGATCAGTTTGAACAATCTGGAGCTGAACACAGCAAAAACAGTGGAGATGACCGTGGACTTCAGGAGGAGCCCCCCAACCCTTCCAGCATTCGCCATCCTACACAGGACTGTGATGGCTGTGGAGTCCTACAAGTTCCTGGGCACAACGATCTCCAAGGACCTGAAGTGGGACAGCAACATCAACTCCATCATCAAGAGGGCTCAACAGAGGATGTACTTTCTGTACCAGCTGAGGAAGTTCAACCTAGCCCAAGAGCTGATTGTGCAGTTCTACACAGCCATCATAGAGTCCATCATCACCACATCCATCACAGTGTGGGGCAGTGCTATCACAAAACACGACAACGAGAGACTGCAGCGCATTATCAAGTCTGCAGAGAGGACCATCGGTGTAAAGCTGCCCGCACTGCTGGACCTGCATGCCTCCAGAACCAGGAAGCGTGCAGAGAAAATCATCACCGACCCGTTTCACCCTGGCCATCCCCTGTTTTGGTGCCTTCCATCAGGCCGACGCTTCAGCCACATGAAGACCCGTACGACCAGGCCACAGAGAAGCTTTTTTCCAACTTTCATTATTCTCATGAACAATTGAACATTTTATTTAAAACATTTTAACTTCTATAGTTTTTATACTGCACAAAACTGCACTTTAAAAAAAAAAGATTACACATGCTAAATGTTACAAATGTTTCTTTACTGAATTTTTCGTGCACTGCAAGCATCTGTGTAACCAAAAACAAATTCCTTGTATGTGTGAGCCTACTTGGCCAATAAAGCCTGATTCTGATTCTGATTCTTATTCTGACTTACTCCATCACCACAACCCATTCCGAAGCCTTCTCTTATCTGATGCCAGCCTCGTTACCCCACCACCCAGAACCAAACACCAAACCTGTTGCGACAGAGTCTTCTCTGTATCCTCCCCCTACCTCTGGAACCCGTTTCCCAAACACATGCGCGACTGTACCGATTGTACCACCTTTAAATCAATGATAAAAACGCACTTTTTTAAAATTACTTTTAATGTTTAGCTCATGTCTATGGTGTTTTTAATGTACTATCGGATATTGTTTTCCTGATTTAATGTTCTTTTTATGTATAGCTTCTTTGAGCACCGAGAAAAGCATTAATTCATTCATTATTATTATTATTATTATTGTCTGTTCACATTTGTTTGTTTTTATGCCTGTGTGTATATATCCGCACACAATATCTTAATACAGATGTACAGGGGTATATTAAACATAAGACTGCACAGTACAGTAACAGGAATGCAAGCACAGAATTATAAAAAAAACTGCAAACATATGTCTGTCTCGTTGTTTTACCAACACACAACAGAACAAAAATGCTTTTAGTTATAAATCAAAAAACTATTTCAAATGTGTTCTTCATTGCTTTGTGTTAAAATGTTGAGCTCAAACACTTACTGGACTGAATTTCTTTTAATAGATGGATTTTTCATCCATTCTCAACTCTCTAACACACTCTCTTAGACACACACACTCCTGCATAGGATCTTGGCATGCATAGCGACAGCTATTTTTCTTGTTAATGTAGCATGTCGAATTTGCAGGGTGGTGGCGTGCAAATGAAAGGTTGCACGTCTCACTCACTTGGCAATATATTTTTGATAAGAGCTACAAATCAAGGAGTGTAGCTGAGCAGAGCCTGCAGGGAGAGACAAAACACGTGTTAATGGAGAGAAGTTGTACATTTTGTGAATTACAGTTTTGGCAGGAAAAATTAAAAGGTAGACTGACCAAATTGGAGGGTCACAAAAACACACAATAAAAATGAGAAAAGTGAGAGTGTGGAAAAATCTACGCTTATTATGAATTGTGTGCTTCTATATATCAGAAGTATCAGAATAATACCCTAACTATATATAGGAGATTGACTAAAGATCTGTAAAAACAAGCCTACAAGTCATGAAAGACAAGGAAAAAGCTATAAAAAAACAAAACAAATAAAAAAAAAAATCAATGAAAACAATACTTTATTTAGTGATATTTATTTAGTTTGAAAAGTGGCTGCTTGAACCAGATTTATTTACCCTACTGCCAAACCTGAAAAGAAATGAAAACTTTCACTTACATATATGTTTATACTCTCAAATATATCAAAACATAGATAAAAAAGTAAAGGTTGTAACATCTACAGACTTTTCTAAGTTTATAAGTCACACTATTGTGTATGTTCTTTTAATATCAGAAAGAACAAGGTTATACAGCTTTAATCATTGCTTTTTCAAACATTTGAAGTTTTAGTGTCAATTTTTTTTTGGTAGAAGATAAATCTATAGAATGTGTGTAAACTTCAAGGTACCATTTGTACTGTAGATAAGCAGCAAAGATTACACAAGCACTTCACGAATGGAATTGCTAGATGATAACTTAATCAAATGTTTTGGTCGGTAGACACAATATGGCCAAATAAAGGATAAACCACCTTAGAAAACATAAAACTTGAAGTTTCCTTATACAGTTGTAAATTTTCATAGATTTTCTCGACCAAACATCTGTGTAACTATACTAAAGTTACCCTGGTGAACAATGCTAACAGCACAATTATGTGCCAAATCAGCTGGTTTGGAATTCAATAGGGTCATTTCAAAACAATAACGGAAAGCAATGAATGTACTAAAAGTAAAAAAAAACAGAAATTAAAACCAACGTTATTAGAAGTTTTGAAAAATTTAAATAAAGCTGGGAGTAAAAACTCAAAAATATACCATCTAATGTCTGTTTTCTTAGTAAAGCTTGACTTTTATGTCCTGGGGTTCTGTTGTGTTTTTTTAATTTTTTTTCATTGCCCTACTCCTGTGTGTCAAAACATATGTTTTTTTTTCATAATGGAAAGATGACAAAATGTATTTTTAATTGAATGAACACACGTACAAATTCCAAAATATAAACAGCAGAGTACTTGAATCATAATTTAAGCAGATCAAATGTATTTCCCTAATAATATGTAACTTAAAAAAACTATTCGAATAATGAATACAACTGCTGACAGTATCTAATGATAACCTTTTCTTTGTATATGTATTGAGGGTGGCAAAAATAAATTTTGTGAGGAAAAGAAAATTATTTCCATTTCACTGGATAAAATAGGACTGGGTCTGAAGTGCTCTGATGGTGTGACTCTGACTTCACAGTGAAATGAAAGAAGTGTTTACCAGTATGGTAGGGTACATTTTTGTTGTGTATGGGCTCTTTGCAGGCATAGAAGGGGCATGTAGAAGGTCTATTTACCCAAATGGACAGTAACACTGGGGGTCTACTTTGACAAGGTGAATGTAATACTATCATTACTGTGGTCTGTCAAAAATAACTGTAATGTCACAAAAACACAGACAACCACTAAAGCCTTGAGACAAAGTTTTATCAAGCACATTTACATATTAGTGCTATGTTTGAAACAAATGTTAAAATATAACCTTAATAAATGTTGAATCAGGAAGTGAAAAAACTGGTAACGATGTTCATCATGATAATCGTAGGCTGATATTTGGAAAAATGGTCTGAGAGACTCTATTTCTCATAAAGAGTGATAGGAGATCAAGATAAGGGCGGCTGCTCTTGTTTACCCCACATGATACTTTCAGGATGCCCAATATACAAATGTTAGCCAAAATTATATTGTTAAGAATTTTTCCATGCTGACATGCCTGATGTATCAACACTGTTTAATGACTTTGCATGAGTGATCACTTATATAAAATGCATAGACCATTAACAAATGGTCATCCAAACAAAACAAAGAAATATATTAAACTAGCTTATCAAATTGCCTTTTTGCATGAGTAGCATTTATTTAAAAAAGAAAAAAAATTTCATAGGTGTGACATTCGGATGATGATGCAAAAACAGATAATTTAAACCGGAACAAACTCCTGAGTTTTTGTGGATGCGTATTTATGAAACAAGGAAAAAAAACATATGGATAATAATTCCTTTTATGTAGTAAATACAGCTATTACAGTGTTTGTGTTGGGTGTAATGTCTTTGTTATGAAGTCTAGTCAGTTATGTTGTGCTGTCTTGCTGAGCCCCATTGAAAGCCAATTTCAGAAAATTGCTCTTTATATGGCGAGTCACTGCAGAGTGCTTAAGAAAAATGAGAGCTTTTGATTTAGTAGTGATGTAAAGATATGAATTCACACTTCTTATAGATTTGGCTTATGTGTTCTTTATTTGTACACTCATCTCTGACTTTCTTTGCAGGGAGGTCAATTTTCTTGGAGCTGCTTGGGTCCATTTAAGATAAAAGGGTCAGGCTGGGGGCAACAATTTCTCTTTTTATTTATTTATTAATTTTTCTAAGAGAACACAAAGGTACAAGCTGTTTGTGTTCAGAATAGAACTGAACTGCTTACAATAGAACTGCTTACAATAACATAACAATATCACTAATTATAATTCCTGGAATGTTATTGTGCTTTCTTAAGTTGACAATTTAGCAGAAAATCAACCTAAGACCCTAAATATAGATTTTTTTAAGACAAAAAAAGTGCATATTTTTCCAATAGCCACTGGAGAGGCATCATCCTATATTGTTTTAAAAGTATAAAACTCCTTCTTAATACATATGTATGTTGCTTTGCCATCTTCTCGGCCCATTAATGTTTTACTTTTGAAGTAACTGTATACACACTCTAAATAGACAGCTGTTGGGCACAAATACTATGGCCTCATACTAAAATAATCCAGCTAAAATGATAGAATTTTGCATAATAGGTTTATGCTCAGTTAGATAGTGTTGGCCTCTAAACTACTGGAGGGTTAGTACTAATTTGTAATTTAATGTATAAAATAAAAGGTTTGATTATTTTATTATGATTGTATAAAATGGCATTTCTAGTGTATTAGTTTGTGATACTTCATGTAGATCGTTTAGGATTGATCAAAGCTAGGTTGTATCACAGAATAATAGCGTGCTGCTAATGTTGCATTTTTATGCTCCACTTAGCTCATCATGCTTGGGACGCCACTCGTTGTATGTGTTGTAAAAGTTGTTTTCAGCAGATGCTTTTAATCTTACAAACAAGCCTCGCTGGAATGCATAATGCATGCAAATGTATTGAATGTGACTGTACGTTTTTATCAAAAATAATCAATAGCTTGATATTATTGATACCAACAAATGTATATACAGATAATGTATATGTATAAGGAAATTAACAGATTTAAGCACACACAGGATAAGCAGGTATATAGCTGTTCGCTACTTATTGGTTTTATATAGAATGACTAAAATATTCTCAAATTGTAAAGTAACCCTGTGGTTAAAAGTGGTATTAAGAAATGTACTGACTTAGCATTGGTTTAGACTCTGAATCTTTTGTTTCGTGAGAATCCTACTGTGGACACTGAGTGTACTCTATAAACTAGAAGCGGAAATCCAGCGGTTAAGCTACCTCTAACATGTTGACATATAAACAAGACTTAATCAACTTCTGTCACATTTTGGCTGTCAACTGTTTTATTCAGTTTTAACTGAGCGTGCTTTCTCCCTCCTTAGATTAACAAGGACTGGTGGCTGAGACACTGATTTCTGGCCATATCAATCCCATCTTCCCCACAGGCCTTAACTGATGCATAGCATGTCCACTCAACACGCTTTGAAAAATGGTGAAACGTATGGGATAGAACATTAACTTTATCACATATCTCTAATTTCACATGTATTTGTTAAAAGCCTGAAAGATCCAAAGCTTTATCTTAATTAACTTTAAATGTAGGTACTATATTTCATGAAAGTACTTCTTAATCTCTGAAGAGCAGCTTGTAGTTTTTGCTTCATATCATGTAGAGTCCAACCCCCCCCCCCCCTCCAAAAAAAGAAAAAGTTTTTCCTAGAGCATCAGGTGTTATGTAAGGTCCAATTTTAGACAAAATTATTCTATCCCCTACCCCAAGAATTATGTGGAACATGTTTGAAAATCCTAGGAACATAGGTAAACTTCAGTGATGCCAGTAGGCCTCAGAGCTGTAATACTTTAGCATTAATTTAGTAATTTCTTCCCTTTTTGGAGACACAGATCTTAATATAGGGACAATATCTTGCTTTTGGTTTCTGCCCTTGTGTGGATGTGGGTTATTTAAAATAAATAAATAATGAGGTCTGAAGAAAAGGTTTCTACTCATTTTTTAAACAGATGCTACCTGTTTATAACAATAAAAAACACATCCTATGTTTAATTTCAGTTAAATTCACTTTATTTGTATAGTGCCAAGTCACACCACCTCATCTGAATGCACTTTGCAAGAAAAATTATTTTAGTTCAATCGTTATTGTTCATTATATTATTCTAATTAGTTTGAAAAGCTTTTTTACAGATTACATCAAGTCATAGACTAGCAGCATTCATTCCTTTTGGACTGGTATGTTAAAACAGTAGATGATATATTGGGATAAATTACTTCTGGACAGTTAGAAATCTTAGAAACCTGATTGATATACGATTTAAATGTTTAAAATGTTTAAAAAGAAGAAAACAAACAAACATCGAGACTGTTCCCTGTTTTTACTGGAGGGTCATTGTGACATGGATTCAAAATGTGACATTTCTCTTATTCAATCAGTACTCACAATTTCATATATGCTAACTCGTTACAGTGGTGGTCATAAAAGCGTTTATTTAAAAAAATAAAAAATACAACGAGAACATGTTACTATTACTTACTTTCATTTAAAGTATTTTGTTTTAACAAAACATTGAAATTGTAGTTTTTTGGACAAATGTTGGCAATTTCATAAAGAAAGGGTCACAGCAGTGGTCAATTGTTTGTTTACTGCAGTTTTTTTCTGTTTGCTTATGGAAATAACATTCAGCACAGTGAAGCTGCTGTTTTGAACTCTTTCTGTTGGTAAGTAACAGAGATGCATTTGATGTGAATAGCTGAACATTTAAAAACAGAATCCAGATCTTATTCAAAAAGGATTATTGTGGTTTGTTAGACTTACAAAATTGACATCTGAAGTTGGGTTCAAACTCATTAATTAAACACTGTTAATTAAGAAACTTACAAGCCTTCAGTTTTCAAGTATGTCTTTATTGGTTGCTATATACCAAGGACAATTGTAATAAATAAAAAATAGATAAGACAAACTTGTCCTCGCACACGCTTACCTGCACACTTTGTTGCTCATGAGTTTGACTTGGTGCAAAACAGTAAAATCAAAAAGGCATTCCAGTGAATATATAGAATTATTTTAGTCTGAATAAGCCCGCACATTTCAATTGCAAGTTAAATCAGGATTTATTGTAAAAAGTAGAACAAAAATTAAAACCCTGCTAATATTATTTGGTAGGACAGTGTGGCACTATAAATACATATAAGGAAAATACCAATACTAATGGGTTCTAAGTAACCAGACTTTGTGATGTTCTGTAAAATTAACAAAGCCGTAACTAGTTCCCATTTAAAACAGTCTTGTAAGACGCAGAAAACTGCTGAAATAAGATAAAGATAAAAGATTAGATAAAATAACAATATTTTAGGAAGCTCATCTACTCGATTGATCCAAAACTATCTTTAGTTGTCACTTGTGGATTCCAAATACCTTGTCTTTATATGTTAACATTGGCCAGCTAAACGCTTTTATCACTGATAGCTGTAAAGTATTTGAATATTCAGGTTTTGCAAATTATCTTCTTTGGTGCATACAGGTTAGCAGTAGGTTATTATGGCTCTCTTCACTCCATACAATGAGAAGCAAGTGATATCCTTATAATGAGTTTGGGAGCATCAGGATTATGACTGTTTTGAGCTTCAACAACACTTGTATTACATTGTTGTGACAGGACCATATCTGCTCTAAAGATCCGCTTTAACATTTTTAACCCAATCTGGCTGATTTGTTGTTTGTTAACCATTCCATATTCAAGGTCCCGTTTGGAGTCATTATTCACTATGTACTTGTAGAAGGTTCAGACATCTATAATTACGGAAAAGATGTGTGAGCTGTAAAACAAAAAAAGCGGGTGAGCATTGTCAAGATACATTTTCTCACCAGACAATAAAACTTCTGATGTTTTTAGTAACTCTTTCTTGGTATGCAGAATTACAATTTAGAAGAGACAAATATTTTAGTGTACGATTTGACTTTTATGCAATATGGAGTAAAAAAGCACTTAAGGTTCTTTTCACATCTATAGTAGTTAACTTTGAGTTTGTTCACTTGTAACATTTTCTAGTGATTTGTTTCACATTGAAAAATAAAATAAGGGAACAAAAATCTTCACTACAAATGATACAAATGTTCAATTTATTTATTGGTCCAATGTGTCCTGGGTGGGGAAGCCAGATGTAAACACAGGAAGCAGATTTTGTGTTCTGAACTAAGAGAAAATGTAATATAAAAAATATATATTTTTTTTTAGGTACTTACTATTTTAGGCAAAACCATTTGATAGCATTCACAACAAATTCAAGATGTCTTGAAAATTGCACATGGCAACATGGTTGAAAAAAATGATGGAAAGAAACACATGGTAGCTGTGTCAGATTTCAATCACACACTGAACAAACCCTTCTAGTGTTACTGATTCAACAATACCAAGTGGTTTTGGTCTGAATTATATTGTAATTTATCTGTTTAAATCCACTCAAACAATTCATACTTAGTGGAAAACGAAACGAAAAAACCCCCAGTACTAGAACTCCATGAAGATCTGTGTATAATGGCACAGATCTTGATAAAGAAATGGGGCTCACCTTTGCACATAAGAACACTATCAATGGATTACATTAAGATTTCAGGACTTATGTCATACATTCAAATAGTATAACATATGATCATGTATTTTACTTGTGACAATCCTTTGCTAGTAATCAAGAGGTTTAAAACTGAGTGTCATACAGCAAAAAGGGGCAACATTTAGACATTAAAGAACATGAATAAAAATCCATTTTAGATTAAAACATTTATGTCAGTTTTAGCCTGAAAACACACAAGTGTTCATTATATTTATTGATGGGGTGAAGGGATGATGGAAATGATAGGTAGAGAAAAAAAAATCTGTTGTGCAAGTACAAACGATCATACTAAAGTCATGATTGCCTTCACATTGGAATGGTCATGCAAGACCTACCAACTGGTAGACGGTCTTAATCCCGCAAGGAAGTCCCAAGCAGGAAGCATTTATTTCCCCCTGACCTTTCAAGCAATACTTATTTTTATCTGCAATTTTGCAAATTGAACTAAAGTCAAAAAACCCTCAAAGCTTTATGTAAAAAAAAACATGAATTTTTGTATTTATATACAAAAACTGTATAGCTCAAAACAGATAAGAGGTGGTCAAGAAAAAAATTTCACAGCATGTCCGGAGTCAAAAAAGGTATTTCAAAATAAAAACTGGCTATAATTAAACTATTATCAACTTAGACATGTTGGGATTCGTATTTTGTCACAGCAAAAGAGTATGTAGGTTTTAGCTTGTTAAATATAGAAATGTTTCCAGAATGTACAAGATAGTCATCAGTCAAAAATATTTATTACTTTGTTGGAGGCTTCACAGCCTGATTAAGTTTTTTATTTTTTTTCAAAGTTCTTGTGGATTTAAAATGTAGCTGTCATTTCAGTGACTAATGTCTGAATATAATGTTTATTCACAACCAAATTAATAAAGTTTTGGTTCACTAATGGATATTGAAACATTTGGTTTGGTTTCCTTAACGAAATGGACCCCTTAGGCTCATTAAGTATAGTGTTTGATGGATCACCTCAATGTTTATACTATTATGAGACAGCTGATGCCTATGCTGTTCAGGCAGGAATTAATTCAATATTTCAAACAAACACTGGTACTATTTTAGAAAAATAATAATTCAGATCACTTTGTTATCTTGAATTACCTGTTGATACATTTGCACCATACAATATTCAAAAATATGATCATGTTGTTGGCTAGTGACCTTCAATCAAAGCAGTTTGAAACATGTTTATTTATTTACAACAAACAGTGTACTCTGAATCAATAACACATTTATAAATAAATATTGCAATCCGAACAATCTTACAGTTCTCCTTTCTTTAGTCGAATTCTTCACGACTGGTCACCTGAGCTTAAAGAAGGTGAGGCAACCTCTACCTGCTCCGTCTACCATCTCCGTCACTTATTCTTGATGTGCTATCATTCACTAGCAGACTATCCATTAATGTGGTCCTTGTCCTTCCTTTTCTTCCTCTCAGTCCAAATATCAGGTTTAAATAAATAGAAAGAGCGCTTAAAAGAAAAGAATCATATATTCTCAAAATCCTAATAAACTTCTAAAATTAAAAGCTACAATGTAAAATATTTCTTAATTGTGAAAAAAATAAAGAAAACATAATAAAACATATCTATCAAAAAGTAGAAACAGAAGGAAATATTTTTAGGATAACATGTAAAGGATTTTTCCTATATATATATATATATATAAATATATATATATATATATATATATATATATATATATATATATATATATATATATATATATATATATATATAT
>JAVLVB010000059.1:1522831-1579400 GCA_032876305.1 Orestias chungarensis | reverse complement strand
CCCCCCCCCCCCCCCCCAATAATATGAGCCTAATTGCTTTAAAAGGTAATTCTCTTGTGAGATTAATAATTTGCATTTTAGGTGCTTGGTCCATCCAATGACCAATTATTATAAACCTGTAAGTGGGTTCTGTCCAGCCTGTTTGTTTAACACAGTGATAATCAGGCTTTTGATTACTTGCTTGTACGGTGGCAGCTTTTGCCCTCTCAATTTTACACTACATGGTTTCATAACATTTAGTGAGGGCAGCTTAAGTGGATGTAAACATTAGGGGCACATAGTGAGAAAGAGTAGATGCGTGACCTCTGTAAAGGCAGTGTCTGCGGCATGGCCTTTCTTGTGATAATAACCCTGCAGCAGATGTCAAACACTGGCTGCTAACAAGAATAAAGTGGGAAAGGTAGAAATACTGCAGCTGATTAGAGCAACGCACATGTTTTCCCCACTTTTTCTTATGTTTTCAAAGCAACATTTTAGGTGGAAAATGAAGAACAAAAATAGTAACAAAAGACAGAATGGGTGGCAGAAATTCCTTAAGAATAGTGTAAATTTCTGCAAGATCTCTAAGGCAACTGGAAGTGTCTATAACATTTTACAGATAAGTAAAGTTTTTCTTTAACAGAATTTTTTACTTTTTGGGATATTAGTGCAAACGAAAACCTGTAGATACCAACACATCACATGCATTCACTACATGTTGGCTTTGCCCAATGTGGCTATTTGGTGGTCTAACAGACATTGTCATACTGTGATTCACTATGATTCACAGTTGTAAATCTACATTTCTGTGCTGAAATTGTAACATAAACTGGCACTAAACATCACTTACCCAGCCCCTCTTTACATAGACGGCATGCGTGTGGAGAGGGTCCACACCTTCAGGTTTCTTTGTGTCCCCATCTCTGCTGATCTCTTTTGGTCAAATTACAGCTGTTATCAGGAGAGCTCAACAGCAACTTCCTTTCCTGAGGGTCCTCAGGAAGAACAATCTGGACACAAACCTCCTGACATTCTACCGCTCATCCATCGAGAGCCTGCTGACATACTGCATTACAGTATGGTACAGCAGCTGCAATGAGGCACACAGGGTGAGGCTTTGGCTGCAACCCCCTGACGGACATCTACATCTCCCGCTGCATCAGCAAAGCGAGAAACATTATCAAGGACAGCTTACACCCTAGCTTTGAACTGTTTGACTTGCTGCCCTCTGGAAGGCGCAACAGGTGCATCAAGGCCAGAAGAAACAAACTCAAAAACAGCTTCTTTGCCAAAGCAGTCATAACTCTGAACTCAACTGTACTCTAACTGTGCAATACCCACATAGGTCCCCAAACTACTAGCTAGATATAATATTTATCTTGACCTGGGTCAATTTAAGAGTCAATACAAGGTTTTTTCTTTGATATGGATTTCTTGACCTGTTACGCTTGGTAAGAAGATGATGCCTTGTGTGTAAATTTAAGAAGAGCAAACGTATAATAACAGGACCTCATTCTGCTGAAGAAGGAAGTTGAATTTGTTGGAGTTCAACATGGTAATTAGTAGTTCATTAAATATTGGTTTAGGTGAGTTCATTCCATGAAGGTAAACTGGACAGTGTAACACAGAAGCTTCAGAACAACATAGACCTAAATTGAGTCTTTGCTGCAAAACACATGGGCAAAGACACTTACTTTAAACATATCTCCTTTTATGCTTTATTTGCTCTTTGCTAATGCTTCTTTTTTTCAATGTCTTCTAATTTGTTGCCGTATTAAAACCTAGTTAGTTCTAAATATGTTTTAAAAGCTGTTTGGTGTGTACTGGAGAGTGTACAGATGATGAATGCTACGTAGTAATTTAAAATGATAACAAAATGTTTTTGTCACCTTCAAACAAATGGAGAAGAATGTTGAAGTGTAAAGCATGTATTATAACACTTTTTTGTGACAGTTCAGGACTTTCTCCACACCATAGGCAAGTGTTAAATGTTAAACACTTTTTTACACCTTAAGAAGTGAATTGCTGGACAGTTGGAAAAATATCTTCAGAGACCTTCAGGGTCCCACAGATATATCTTGCGTGCTGGTTCAATGTCGTGGGCATCAAATTGCTGGCTGTATCCTAAGCCTGTTACTGAAAAATGTATGAGTTTTATAGCACTGGATGAAGTATTTGTGTGTACAGTTGTGGGTAAGAGAGTGACTGTGTGCATGTCCTTTATCTTTAATCCATTTTATTTTTATTTTTTCCTTTATAGGCCTTTTAAGTAATCAAGGGCACCAGTACAGAACCCCATTCTTCTCCATTTGTTTTTATGCAATTTTTGTATTTCATTTGAGAAAAAAAGCAAAAATGAATTAAGTCCATTCTTTTCAAGATATTTGGATCTTTAAGTTTCCCTCTGGTATTACAGTATGTACTGTCTCATAATTCAAGCAATGTGAGTAACAAAAAATATCCTTAAACCAAGAAGGGGAGAGTAATTTCATGTGAATAAGGCCTACCTATTATATTGTGTTCATTCCTTATTAAAACCTGATATGCCACCTTTGCTGACTTGAACACTAATGATTACTGTAAATGCACATACATTAGTTCAAAAAAGGGGAAAGAGCTTCATCAGCAAAGATGGAAAATATGTTATGCTGCTTAAATCTATTTTTAATGCAGCATATCATATTAAAAAGGCCATGGACTTGCAAACTCAGCTGTCACTTTGTTGTTGTTTTTTTTGTCATTGGCAAAATCCCAAAACACAAATTACCTCTTGAAGAAGTATAGATGATGCGTTTTCGTTATCCCTCTTTTATCAACTAATAGAAAGAATTTGTGTCAAATTTCAACAACCATATACAACTCTATTTTGTTGAAATACAAGCGTAAATTAAAAGTCTTTCGGTCTATGATCTAGTTGACAAAAACACAGTTCTGGACACTTCTTTGACATTTACCTGCATGGCAAAACTGCTCAAAAAACTCCAGTAAGATCCATGCAGCCAAATAACATGGAGTTACTATAATGTTTTAACGGTTTTGCTGTTTCAGTGCTTTCTTAACAATTTTTACAATGTAAAAAAAGAGAACGATTATGTTCCTCAACCATTACAATACATGCTGCTATCACGGCCATTTCACTTCCTTCAGAATCACAAAACCTTAGCACAACTCAGTGAACACACTTGGACACAAAGATCGCCCAGCAGACACTCCCATGGGGTATGATCGGTAGCTGTCTCATGTTGAGATCCATTTAATGATGTCATTACTAATTAAATTTGACTAGGAGGAAGAAAATGAGATTGAAAAAATGTGCATGTGTGTATCCGTATGCATTTAAGCATGAAATGTGGGTGTATCTGTGTGTGTGTACTTGTTTAGCTATTCTATTTAATCAGTTTTTGGGGGTATTTTCATTAACCTTCAGAAAACTAAGGGGACATTTATGCATACACCTTCAAAATGTTTAGAATTATTTTCAAAATGTAATCAGTAAAAAAAAAAAATCACATTTTACACCTTATGTTAAATCTTTCTGTTTTATACATCAATTGCTGCCCGTTTGATTCCGTAAATTGCTGGATGTTGATAGAATTTCAGCCACCTGCTATAACAATATTTGTTTTTTAGGTGACTGTGACTTAGAGTTTTCTTATTTTACTGTTTTGATGGGTGGGGTGTGGAGATGAGTTTAGTGTGACTATTCCAACATGCAGTAAAAACTGCTGTTAAAGAAAGTGCTACATCAGAGTTTGAGAGAAACAAGGCAGACATCAATCAATTTGATGCTGCTTTCTGAAGGTTATACACATTTTCCTGTCAACAGAGGTGGAAGAGCATATCAGTGTTAAAACAGAAGGAAGGACAGTTTTTAGAGAGGTGAGACAATATGCTGTCACTGCACCTGAATACAAATTAGACCGAGAAGAAGTCGTATGAAGTACGTTAAAAATTGCAGATTTCACGATAACACAGCATTCTGCTTTCTGTCCAAATGTTTCTAAAAATTTTGTCAGCTTCATCACAGCCGCATTCATTGAAGTTTTAATTTCAAAATGTACAAGATAATAGTTAAAGAAAACAAATGAATTACCATTTGAAGCTGAAGAAGGTGCCCTTCACAGAATATATATATATATATGTTTTTGAAATATTTGTTAGAACTATCGCTACATACTGCCAGTATTTATTCCATCTACAAAAATATGCTACTTAGAGAACAACCAATCAGAGCCAGTAGGATTTCTTAGCACTTAACAATCACACTGACCATTGACAGTTTGCTGCAGTTTTAGTTATACTTGCTGTAATTTAGGAAATTTCTGAAAAGTATGCTTAAAGTACAGGTTATTCAACCACTTAGTTATACACCCCCTTTACTCACCACTTTGAACTAAAACCTAAACGAAGAATCAGAAAAAGTATTTTGATGTAAATAAAAATTCCTTGTATGTCCAATAGCATACTTGCTATTTGATGCTTTTTCTAATTCTAATTCTAATTGTAATTCTAAGCCTTGTTTCAAATGGATCAGGTTATGGTTCGAAATGTAAAAAAAAGGTATTTCCGACAAAAAAAAAAAAACTGCACCTCAGTTTGTTGATAAATAAGCTGAAAACAGTTTTGGATTGAACCACACCGCTCGAAAAGAAAAACAATCTGCCCACAAGAGCGGCAGCAATTCTAACACCAATGCTGTGCACTTGGCAGAGAAAAGTATTATGACTGAATCTCTTTTTTAGGTCACAAAATTTCTTAGAGAAAGTGACAGGATACATATTTCCAAGTGGAGGTAAACTGGTAAGAAATATTCATGTTTGTTCAGGTCTCCGGAGTACATCCAATAGATAGGAAACAGTATGCAGGCTGATGTGTTAGTGCTTCTCAAAAGGTTTTTTGTAAATTGGATTTTTACAGATGTATGTTTGTTTGCCCAAACATACAATTTGAATGCAAACTAGAGGCACAAGATAACCAGAATTAAATATAAAAAATACTTAAGTTATGATAAATACCATGCATGCAAATAAGGCCTAAAAACAGAAATCTGTCATATTCTCTGCCTGAAAAACAACAAAGGGGGGATAAGCTTCGATCAACTTAAAAAAATTGGAAATTTATTAATTGCCAATCATCTTGCTGTTTAGCAGCTTCTTTCTGCATCAAATTCTTTTGATGAAAATGCAAGGATTTAATATTTTGTTTGGCCATCCATCTACATTTTCCTCCCCAGGTTGTCAGATCTACCTAGTTGTCCCACCTCCTCCTCTCATCATTGATCAATTTATCATTTCCTCAAGATCTCATCCCATCCACCCTCCTTTCACCTCTTCAGCTTTGTGTGAGGTCAGGATAATGGTAATAATTTGTGTGTATGCTTGCGCTTGTCCCCTATCCGTCCCCTGCTGGCATTGACACTACCGACCTGCGCATACTGCTGTGTCAACAGGAGCAGCTCATACGCAGATCACAAATGACAAAAACCTCAAGGGACCTTAACAAGATAGTTTACACTTACAGATAATGTGACAAGAGGGAAGTTGATATTCATGGTGTACTTTGCTGTTGCTTATGTTGCTATTAGTTAAACATGGGTTAAACTGGGCAACAAGAGTTTCATTGGTGAAATAAGCATTAGTTTTTTGCAGAGCAGTGACAGGTTAAGCTACTCTTTTTGAAACCTTCATTAGTCAGGAAGGGAGGCATTACTCCCACAAATATTTATCTACCGTGAGTAATTAAACAAAAGGTTAGTTGATGGAGTTTTTGTGTAACCAAAGGAAAATCTCATCATCTTCAGAATATTGATTACAATTTGTTACTTCCAAAAGTAGATAAAGCATTTGTTCCCCTGGGACATATTTTCTTCTAATTAGATAAAGAATAATTGGGTAAAGCAACAACTAAACAACTTGTAAAAAAAAGAAAAAAAAATCTTCTTTTAATAGCTAAAAAGCATTGGTTAATACTGGAGTCATTACTTTTGTCCAATCCTTTTTTTTTCTTTTTTTTGTGCTTTTTACGGTCACAGCAGCCAAAAATCATTATGTGTTTTATATGGTTCAATAAAGGTGGGGATCTTTTCGTCAGTATGGTGAGTCCTGCAGTAATATGATTCAATGTGTGTGCGTGTGTGTGTCTGTGTGTGTGTGTGTGTGTGTGTGTGTGTGTGTGTGTGTGTGTGTGTGTGTGTGTGTGTGTGTGTGTGTGTGTGTGTGTGTGTGTGTGTGTGTGTGTGTGTGTGTGTGTGTGTGTGTGTGTGTGTGTGTGTGTGTGTGTGTGTGTGTGTGTGTGTCTGGGTTCGTTCAATGTGTTTGTAAGTTACAAGACTAATGTACTGTGTCCCATTTCAGCTGCTACCAGCACTTTGACTGCATTTTAGGATTAGTTATATCCAGAGGCATTGCTCTTTTGAAACATTTGCAGCACTCATTTGGACAGGCTGTTTTTTTTTTTTATGTCATCAAATAAAAGAAGATGAACACAATATGAGCTCACATTAACTTTGATCAGTATGGTGTTTTATTTGTAGATTTAAAACAGTTTTGACTGTACCTATGCGTCACGATTTGCATGAAACTATGACAAATTGGGCTTTGTCCATTTGATTATCTTGTATTTCTGTCTAGATTCAATCACGCACCACCTGTCCCTTTCACTAGTTTCTCTTCTCTTTAATCATTTTACACCGTAGTCTTCCACTTAAAAAGATGCATAATCTTTACACATAAATCATCTTAAAGTCTTACTGTTGCACTGCATCCGTAAACACATTTACAAATTACTTTGAAAACGTATAATGCTTTTTTTTTGTCCATACACTAATAATTAGTCTTAATTCAATTCTAATTTAGCAGAAATACAACATTATTTAGACATTTTTCAAATTAACCAAATTAGCTGAGAAGAGCTCTTTGCTTTCCACTAACTTAAGTTTGCAAATAAATTACACTAATTATGTACTTCTACTAATGGAAGCAACAGCCTCGCCTTTTTTTGAATCACATGCTTGCTAATATATTTTCAGAAAAAAAAAGAAAAAAAAAATATCAGATCACCACTGCTTTGGCTTCAATTTGCTTATCTACCAATTGTATTTATGGTGTATCTACTTTTTAGACTTAAAAAAATAAATAAATAAAAACAGGTTTAAAATAATTGCATATAAAAGTACTTAACAAAACTCAAATGTTTATATATAATATAGGAAACATTATCTATAACTCATGTTTTTATAAAAAAAATGTCTTTAAATGCTTAAATGGTTGTTTATTAATATAAAATGGCTGAAAATTCAAATACGTGTAGTATGACGATGCAACCTTATACAAGCATTTTTGCGTTCAAGAGACACAAGTAAAATAATGTATTTACAAAACACTAACATTATTACAATATGTATTATCCTTAACAAGATTATGACTAATCAATTTTTAACTTTCTTAATATGCCAGCCCCAAATGTCTCTTATTTTTATCTATTCCTTGCTCAAGCTGGCATTTAAGGAGTTAGAATAAATGAAAAACCGTTATGAGGTCATAAGAGTTATAATTCATTAATATCAGACTTGTACATTTTTGAAAAAATACTTACTGATAACATTTACTTTCACTTATATTTTCTCTGGAACTCTTTTTCAAGCGATTTATTGTATCTAAGAGACATAAATTATAGTGACCATAGAGACCATAGACTAACTTTCTTTGAGAAAATTGACAGCCCTGCATAAATACTCCATTTTTAAGGGTAAAAAGCGTGAAAAAATGTGTATGAAACATAGTCAATTTGTGTTGTTTGGCACATGGTGTTTTTATACACTTACTTCTACGACATAACTGTTCAGAATAGGCAACCCAAATAATTACACAACCTTTGAATATGTTGATATGTTGAAATTGTTCCAATTGTCAAGGTTTCCTGTTTTTGGTGTGAAAAAATAATGAAATAAGATTTGCCCCCAGAGTTGATTTACAATATAGGACTTACAATATAGGACTTACTTGTAATAACTCCATGGGAGAAGTATGTGAATACATTTCGAATAAAAGTATAAACATGCTGTCAGCAGCTGGCTTGCTTTGCTCGTCATGAAAACAAGAAACTGCTGGTGCCAGGAATTCTCAGTAAGCTAAAAAGGTTATCTACTCAAGCACAAGTCACAAGCACAGTTAAAGAAAGGACTCAGTAATTGTGGAGACATTGCGTAAGACATCATGGTTCCAATAGATACAATAGCAAAATGCAGATGCCGCATTTCAAGTGGATTCACAAGCAACAATTTTGAAAATTCCAGCAAATGCAAATATTTTTCTATGAGTTATAGGTTTTTCATATATTTTGGCTAAAGCCAAAGTATTGCAAAAAAAAAAAAAGATGTAAAATCTGTTTAATTCACATCCTGAGGGGTTGTTTAAAAAATGTGTTAGATGAGAACAGGCAAGAACTATAAAAACAAAAATTGTTTTTTCTCTCAAAAACCATAAAAAGACCACATAAACAACGATCAACACGTTTGATATAATACTTAAAAAAAAGAAAAAAAGTATATTATCTGCAACGATATGCTTATTCATTCCGTCTCTTGTACAGGAGTTTGACTGAATACAGCACAAAGGATATCTTGCTACCTTTTACTTCTGTAACAGTCCAACCTGAATCACTTCCCAGAAGAGTCCAGTCAAATACAATGCTCTACACATAAACTGAGTCCATAGAGATTTTGTCTGCTACTTCACCAACTTGTTTTTCACACAACCCAGGGATTTCTGTACTTGCTGATTGGACCATAATTTTGGAGCAGATCTTGAGGCTTCTCAGTATCCTGCTTTTGAACTATATTGTGAAGAAATTTAACCACACTGAGCTGCCATTTAGCTACGCAGTCTTACCAGTGAATAAAGTAAGAGTTAGCCCCAAAGGCATAGATATTTGAGACCTTAAAGTTTTTGGAGGAAAAGATGATGAACTGCCCTCTTGCAAATGAGTTTTTGCGTGGTGCATGAGGGTGGCCTCTTCATTCTCTTTGGTCCTTATCCGTTTGTAGGCAAACTGGTATGGGTTTAATTTGTCCATTTATGTCACAAGTGTCTTACTGTGGCACTGATGTTATTTGGACTTGGACCTGAGTTCAATAAAAGGTTAAAATGTGATAGTCAATTGTGTCAGAAATTATTAAGGCAGCTTTAGACTGTATTAGGACTGGGCTCAGGATATTGCTGTAGCGCTCGGTTTTAAAAAGGGTGAAGAAGGTTTTCCTGTAGTGATCACATCTTTCCTCTGATTTATTAACTATTGATTGTCATTAGCACAGCCTTTTTTTATTTAGGTACACTTAAATAATGTTTTTAACGACTTGTAAATTAACACAAAAACATGTTGTCACCTTTCCTTGTATATGCACAATTAAGTATCTTCCCACCTCCTATTTCACACCTTGTAGTGCATTTTATCTCCTGAACAAAGCCTGGCAAGACCTATCTAAGTGACATTTATTTACGTCCTCAAAGACAAGGGTATGACATCAGGAAAGAATTGTAGTAGGCTGGATACATAATTTGCTATTGAGGTCCCAGCATGATACACTTTACTGCTTGGCTGCACATAAACAATAGCAGGACAAAGAAAAAGCTACAGCGCAGGTAACATGCTAACATTATATTTAAAATTCTCTGTGGCGCATGGCATGATTTTGTCTGACAAAACAAAAGCAAAGTTATCTAAATTCAAGACGGAAATCAGGACTTAGCCAAGTTTAATGGAAACACATATGACCACCATCTGATTTTTGCATGTTTCAACCTCATTGTATAAGCAGTATGGTACTAGATCTAAAACATTTAATTTCAAGATCACAGTCTGTTTCATAAAAATTTATAAAACTGTCC
This sequence comes from Orestias chungarensis, assembly GCA_032876305.1. Taxonomy (NCBI): domain Eukaryota; kingdom Metazoa; phylum Chordata; class Actinopteri; order Cyprinodontiformes; family Cyprinodontidae; genus Orestias; species Orestias chungarensis. The sequence continues at coordinate 1,569,537 of JAVLVB010000059.1, read as the reverse complement.
AAAAGACAAAAGATCAGCCATTTTTTATTTGTTAATATAAATCTGAAACAGATTTAATAAGACTTCCTCTGTTGGTTCCAGGGGCATTCAAATATTGTTGGGTCATCCTAAATTATCCCTCATGCTACTAAAATAAATATTACAGATTTACTAATATTGACTTTTATGGTGATGATTAAGTTTAAAAATTAAATAAATTGATTTAGAAACATATATAGCATAAGATATACTATTTAGACATACTAACAGTTTTCCAATTAAAATTTTACAAAGTGTATACATTTTTTGTCTACTCACTATAGGCTGGAATAAAGCTATATAAAGCTATGTAGGCAGTTTTTAGGGAGTTTTTCTATTAAAATAGCCATCCTGCAGTCACCTAAATAATGGAAACTTCACACATTGCTGTAGTTTCAATAGAGCTTCAGCTTAATAGAATTCATGTTTCTTTAAATTTCCTCACCATGACTGTCTGAATATTTCAAAATAGCTTTTTTGTTTCTTGTGAGTCCGCCAAAAGTCTCTGCATCAGTGTAAAGAAGCAGCTGTTGAAAGGGTGGCACTGCCGTACTTTAACAACTATAGCACTTTCTCAGGCACCTCAATAGTATATCATGAATAGAAAAGGATTACACCACTTTAGCTGTATTGAAGTTTCTCTCTTTTTAAAAGACAATTTCTTTAACGTCACAATTTTAAGTGGTTTAGACACATATGGAGAGACTAGGCCAATAGAGAGAGGTTAATTGGTGAATTGGTTGTTAGGTCAATTCCTCATTTTCTGCCCTTGCAATGAGCCATACATGCAAGCAGCCTGTTTATAACAATTCACTAATGTATCACATCCAAACAATCCACTTACAAACAGAAAGCAGATATTACATCCCCAGCAAATAAATTTCTTCCATTTTTACCAAGTTGTTATTGATTGCTCCTTAAACGCTAGTACAACTGTCGGCTTGTACCAGGAAATTGGCATCATATTGAAACTGTCACAGCAAGGGTGTGTTTCATTTTAGGCCCAGAGGGCATACAGAGTGATGCACGGGAAGAATCAATTTTCAGCTGCAGGTATTGACTGCTTTCTGTGAAGGTGTTAAAGGTATTTCTTCCTCATCAATTAGGGAAGTAGCATGTAGTTAGTTAGTTTTTATCACATCAGGGTTACTTTCATATGTTAAAGAACATTACTTAGTTATATAATTAATACAAAAGGCAGGGGGGTCAAAGAAATTCTAAAATAATATTAATTTTTAGCTGGTTAAGTACTAAAGATAGTCACTTTTTCCCTAAAACAGTGGAGAGGCAAACAAAAGGAAGGGATGGTCGGGATAAAAATGTAGAACTGACGCTGAGAGCTGACTTTGTTCTAGCAGGGAAAGTAGTTATTACTGAGCAATATTTTGTGTGAACACACTTGAAAACGTCTTGAAAAGCTTCACAATAATTTTACTACAATTAAAGTGGCTAATCCATAACATCTGACCTTAGAATAATCAATGTTTACCCAGTGTTTTTTTTTCATTTATTTTCGCCTTAATCTTAATATGCAGGGTTCATGCTGTATGCCACTGTGATATGAGAATACTGAATATCTCTAAATAAATATTAAAAAAAACTTACCTTAACCACATCCACATCTGTCGAACTACAGGTGACCGAGTCGTCCACCTCCCTCACCTGCCCATCCGTTTCCACTGTAACCACTTTAACGGGAACTGCTACACGTCTACCAGTGAGAATCGCTGTATTTACTATCTCTGTGTCCTACAGAAGGAGAGAAGAGGAACAAAGTTAAGTGTACAACAGTATTAAATCGTTTTACAACATGCAAAAAATTTTGTTTACTGTTACTGTCAATGACTGATCAAATTCACAAAACAATATTGTCAAATTATATTGTCGACTAATGTGAAGCTTAATTATATGTTGAACTTTCTTTTATGAAAAACTGCATAAAATGTCTAAATAAACCTGCTGTCTACTTTCACTTAAAATTGTGCATCAAGTTGGTGGCCAATAAGACTTGATTGGTTAGGGATGACGAATCCAGAGGAGAACAGCGGAGAGTTTTAAAGGAAGAGAACATCTGAGGGAGGGGGGCGAGAACTGATTATAAACCTCACAATTATTGTAATCAGCATGATTGCATTTGATTAGATCCTTCCAATAAAAATAGCACAAACAAACGGGCGCATGCTTGCAACTCAAAACACAGTGTGCCGGTGTCAATCTTAATTATTTGGCATTGCATCTCCAAGGGGGCCTTCATCACCGCCAACACGAACACAAGCCTGATTATGGGGTATTTTGCTTGTCTTGTTTCACTGGATGGTATATATAAATAGACGTTTATGCATGCCAGTGTATATGTATTTGCATGCAAGTGTCTGAGTGTGGATGCCATTTTACATGAGAGCAATGAAATATACAATAACAGAAAAAAGGAAGTCCGTCCCTCCGTCCATCCATCCATCCAGACCAAAGTTAATTGTTAACCATTAGAGCATTTGACTAATCAAAATCAATGCTTACCTAAAATTTTCTGAAATAATTCATCAAAAGGTTTAGAGTCTCATTTTTTATGCTCGGTTTTTCAATGTTTTTCACGTTCCTTTGAAGAAAAACAGTTTTGACAACAAATTTGAAACTAATTAAATTAATTTAAGTATTTAAATGAGAACTGTTGATATGGTCATATGCAACAATCTGCTTTGCAGGAACAAGCTGCTTCAACTAAGTTAAGTTTTGCTTAAAGACTTAACAGCTAAGGTTCACTCTAGTACAGTGTGGCATTATTGTTTTGTTTTTAATTTTGGTCCATGATGAAAAAACACTTTTATACAGCTGCTTTAGCTGAAAATCTTAATCACATCTAGAATGCAAATGTCCTGCTGCAACACATTTTAAAGTATATTTTATTAGAATTTCTTTTCACATGAACCATGGAAGAAGGGATCAGAAGGTCTTAAGAGTATGGACATGAAGAAAGTGAATTTATATAGGGCTTTTGCCACTTAATACTACTTTATACTCACATTTACAAACATGCTTTCTTACGCTAGTACACAGATCAATAGGCAAATTGGTGTTAAGTGCCTTGCGCTGGGGCACATTGAGATGACAGGAGGAAGCTGTGATCAACCCATAACTTTTCGACTACAAGAAAACTATTCCACCCACTGAGCCACCCTTGCCCCACAATAAACTGCAACATTTTTTGGTGTACAGAAAAAAAAACATATTTCACATTGTCCCAATGACATGAGGCTGTGATAAGAGCAAAGAAAAAGACAGGAATGGCATTTCAATGCACAGCAAAAGAAAAAATCTAGAACAAATACTAACACAAAACAGCACAGAACATTCACCCTCGATATACACAGTCAAAAGTTTAAGCACATGTAACCAGTGACAACCTGCCTAATGTCCGGTCCTTCTCTGCCACAGTCGAAGCTCTGTGACCTTTTCATAATGAGATCTCTCACTCGTTCTCTCGCAAAAAGAAATGCAAACACACTTTCTTAATCAGCACTTGCTAGTTTCCTCCCTGCTTCATACACTCTGCTCAGTCTTGCTTAAAATCATAACTTAAGTACTGTACAAACATGGATACAGTTAGATAGGTTGCCATTGAGAAAGAGATGAGGACAAAGAGGATGAAAGTCCCGGAAAATCTAGAAACTAAGAAGAAACAATTATTATAATTATTATTATTTTCTTAATAATAATAGATATTAATAAAAAACACAAGTAAAATACAGTATATTTTTGTATAGGCAGCGGATCAATGGATTCTTAAACATCGCTAGAAGGGATGATCATATTTGCAATATATGAAATTAGAAAAATCATAAAAATCAATGTATGTTTTGATTATACGTTTATAATGCATATTCACAGGTATAAATGTACTTAGAAGCAAACCACTAATTCTTTATAATAAAAGAATAGTTTTTTTAATCAAATACATATTTTTCACATAGCCATTTATGGATTTTTAAATTCATAAAATCACAGTATTGCTAATACGAGTTTGAAGTTCTGGATGAAAAGGATATGGCATTTTGTATAACATCTATGTCTTAAAAGAGGAAATTACCTTGTTGAGCTAATACGGTAATGTGTTCAACAAAGAGATGGAGTTTTCGACTAAGTGTAAATAGAAGACAGAACTCAAATTACGATTTTACTTCAATGGGTAATTATGAAAATTACAGCATGTAGATTTTGTGTTGCACAGACCCTCTGGCTGTCTGGCTAATGGTGACAGCCAGACATTAACCTATGATAGCTGCCTCATTTAAATGTCCCCCAATCTTTAAACGAAGGGTCAAAAACATCTACATTAAAAGCCACACTGGCTCAGGAGGTAGGAGTTTGTCCCAAACTGGTGGGTTGCTGTTTTGTGCCCCTACTCTTTTCATCTCTATACTTTATCAAACTTGTATTTTGATGGCGGTCAGAGGTTCTGGTGCCGACTGAATGGCACCCTCTCTTTTGTTAGTCCGCCCCAGGGCAGCTAATCACCATCAGCGTGTGAATGAATTGTAAAGCACTTTAGAGTGCTGTGGACTAGGTAAGAGTGCTATACAAGTACAGGCCATTTACTATTTCAAGTTCAGAGATAATCACTGATCTCAAATAATTGTAAAACACAAATACTTGAGGCAGTGTTATAAAAGATTTTAAAAAGTAAATTGCTAAAATGACAAAGAAAACTTAAAATGCAAAAGTCAGGCAAACAGAGACATGGGTAGGAAAAAAACCTAATTTTGTGCCTGTCAAATGTGATTATTTAGAAGTAACCAATGACTGAAACTGCACCCAAACTATACACAGGGTTCCTACAGGTTTCTTCAAGTCAAATTCCAGTCTTTTTAAGACCTTTTTAAGACCATTTTTATAAAAAATTAATACCTATTTCTCCGACCTACGGGTAAAGAACATTTTTAAAGAATGTGTTCATACGGTCATTTATTATGTCAAATCACTTATTATTTCAAATACATTTGAAAACCTGGACTATGTAAAGCCTTATGGAAGAATAATGTAACATTGAAGCTCAGTAGTGAGTGCAGCACCACAGCATACACCACAGACAACGAGCCAAACAGAGGTGCAAAAACCTCTTTATTATTGAAACAACTCTGGGCTGCAGAGGCACCCTCAGAACAGTGCGCATCTTAAATACAGTAATAGCTCAATATTTTGACAGGTCATGTTTTACTATAAGCTTATTTGGTGGACCATAAAATATAAACGTCTGAACAATTAATCGTGTTATAAAAAATTAGAAAAGGGAGCTAACATCCCTGTTTATTAGGAAGGGAACATCTCTACCTGACCCACTAAACTATCTATGTCTCATTGATTATCCTGGTGTTCATATACATGATAATGGTAAGATTATTGTTATTCTTCCCATTTGTTGCACAAATTAATAATTTAAAAAGAAATTCGTATTAATATTATTAATAATATTAATAAAGTGGCTTGTAAATCAGTGACTTTAAAATCCAAATCCTTTTTTAATTTCAAGCTAAATCTATATACGCTCCATATTTACTCTGTGTAGCCTGAATGTGTTCAGCCTCAAGTACCTTTGGGGGTCTCTGGACATCAGACTGTGTTTAAACTTTAAACACAAAATGTTTGTGCATTAAACTTAAAAAAAAAATCTGTTACTTTTCTGCATTTGGCCACATCCTCCTCCAGCACATTTCTCTTTCAGTGTCTCTCCCTGTATGCGCCGCCTTTACTCGTCCTTTCACCAGGTTGGGAGACCGAGTCTCTTGCTTCTCACTACCATCACTGGCTACCCGCACCAGACACAGGCGACGCCCCTTCCTCCACACTTGTCCGGTTTCTACGGACTGTTGGGGCGGGTCTTAATCGAAATTTACCAATCGTCTTTCCCTCCTCACATGCTGCTGGCGTAAGTGGCCTCTAATTGGCCGTTCCTCTCTGATAGTTGATAGGCCCCTTTTTTTTTTAAGAGTGACACAGTCCAGCAAGAGAATGAGATATGGAGAAGTAACGGGGAAGTTATATTCCGCAGAAATTTAAGACCCAGATATCAGAATTCAATACTTTTTCAAGTCTTTTTAAGGTATTATTTTCAATATCATAAATACAATGCTTTTACGACTTTTTAAGACCCCGCGGGAACCCTGTACACCGAGAAACATCTAGGAAATATATGTGTGGGGTACATTCTGTAAAGATTGATGCATTTTTGTCTTTCCATTTTCTGCACACCTGTACATGGCTCACGGCAGAGGGTGCCCAAGAGGGGAGCGCACAAGTGTTTGTTTGTGTGTGTGAAAAAGTATTGAATTGACAAAAAGGTGTGTGATAGAGGAAAAAAGTCTAGGAAAAAGCGTGCCTGCTCTCTGAAGTTTAACCACGCATGTTTCCGTTTTATAAGGTGTGTGTGCAACATAAAGTGAAGCAACTAGAGCGAAACGACCTGTCGTAAAGTGTGCACACGTGCACACGAACGTACACATGCGGAACCATAAAAGGCTTGACACTCTGGAAAAAAAAGAAACATTTGCTTTTCTGCACAAATTAGATTTCATGTTAGTATAGGAGTATGTAAGCACTTTTCTTTCTGGTTGCTCTTTACTTTTTCTATAAGGCTATCAGCAGATTTCTCTCAATTGTTTGCCTTTTGAACACTGCCGCAGAGAAACACACAAAACCAGAGATGTTTTTCACTCAAAATGGAAGCATTGACATAAATTTTGTGGTTTTGTGTCGTGGTAAGGCATAGAATCATTAAGACAACATCTCTCCATCTCTCCTGCACTCGCCTTCACACGTACTAGGTTGCGTATCTGCCTTATCTACTTTTCTGTTCATTTCTGAAACTGTCTGATTTCTCATTTGGAGGAAATTGCTTGGAACATATACAACTCGAAATCTTACTTTCTTCACACTGTGACCTTTTCACCAGAGGTCTAATAAGGCAACCGTGGAAATCTGGGCAAATAAAGTCAATTGTTGTGCTTAACAGTCTCAGTAAAAAGTTGAAAGTTAAAGTTGATTTTAAGAAAAAAGAAAAGAAAACCACATTTTCTCTGAAAAGATAGTTTTGTAGTACTAATTTAGAATTTTTAATTTCAAATATATATACTGCTTTACAAAAGTATTCGTACATTTTATATATATTTTTTTAGTTCTTGTCATGTTATATTGAAGACGTCCTTTACAAATAAACATGAAAAATGTTTGTTGCATATCTGTTCTCAGCTCCCGTAAAAATAAAGCAAAGTTTGTCATGAAGCAACATCATCACAACATCCATTCACGGAGACTGACAGGCTGGACAAGGGGAACAATAAAAAACAAAAAACCCAACAGCGTTAATTCGTGGTACCCACAGTAACTTTGGAGGGGGATGCAATGATTAGGGTTTAGGTTCACAAGAAAACAATTCATAATGCCATTTCAATTTCAGGTATTCAAACTTGAAGCAAGAATAAGAAAAAAAATTATATTAAAGAATTAATACATTAGTAAACATTGTGGTTTGGCCATAAAAGAGACATAGTAAACCTGCAGATGTTGGTCAGATGAGACCAAAATATATCCATTTGGGCCACACAGTACACTTAATTTAAACAAAACTAACATCCCATATCACATGAACACATCATCTTCATGATAACAAATGGTAACATAAGAACAATGAGGTAATATTTAAGCCTAAATGTACCAATTTTCACAAACACAACTGTATTTGCAGTAACATAATAGGAAATTATTTTCTGTCCTTTGACCACGCTTTGCTATTTGAACGTCTTTATCATAAAATCAGGAGGAATTAAATTTACCACATATAGTTTATGTTGTAACATAACAATAGTCGGATATGTTCAAGGGGTAAACATGCTTATTAAAGCTCCTGTATGTGACATAGTATGTAGAGCTAAATGCAATAATACACAATCAAATAAGGTGTCGATGTGTTTCCCCGCTGTAAGAGGAAATGGTTTAAAGTTAAAAACATCAATTAAGTAGCCTTTATCCCCGCAGCTATTTTCCATAACTGCTAGAATCATGTTTACACACATTACACAAGTATCATAAATACCTTGTAAAAGCAAAAAACCACGCCCAAAAAAACCAAATGGCTGGAAAAATGCATTAACGCTGCTACATCTATTGACTGACTTAGCAATTAAGTAATTAGGCAAACTGCTAATGGAGAAATTGACTCTTTTACCACTTTTAACAGGAAATTAACAAATAACCTGATTTGGTTCAGATAAAATCTTTGATTCATTATGTAAATACATTCTTTTGAAGGGAATGTTTGTCTTACTGAACACCAGCAATCAGCCTATAATTTAGTAAGAGCGTATAAATGTAACTTACTTCAGTTTAAAAGTTTTATAGAAAGCAGCACACTCATTACTCCCGATGTTTTCTTCTGTTCAAGGATACCTACTGCACTGGATTACTCGCAAATTTGAGTCCAATTAAAAACTAACACTACTAAACAGTTTGCTTGTCTAAACGTCATTGGCAGTTTTAGCCTTTTTTTTAAATATTTTCTTTTTTTTTTTCATCATGATCTTCATAAGTCCACTTTTACAATTTTCCTTTAATAATGTAAAAAAGTGTCCCATAAATGAGAGTTTGTATGAAAACAAACACATAGAAATACAGATACCTATTGCATATGATTCAGGTGGGAGAGAGAGAGGGTTAAATGGACACAGGCAGAAAAAGAATGAATGGTAGCCACCAAAAATAAAAAAATAAAAAAAAAGTGGACAGGTTAAATTGAGAATTTAATCCAGAATAGAGTAATTTCTCTTTATACTTCCGAGTGGTTGCGTGAAACTGGTGTGTCTGATATGTTCAGAAACTGTGGCACTTAGAAGCAGTTGCAACGTCAAACCACATTATGAGAGTGCACATACTCCAAAGCCGTCTGACCATAACTCTTCAGGTGTCAGCTCCCGGATAGCAAGGTGCATTTAGTTCTGTGGCTAGGTCCGACATGTTATAGAGATTGGACTTGCTTTTTATAGATTAGTTTAGTTACCTCTTCGTTGCACGTTGTGCATGAAGCCTAAAATTTCTCATAGTCAACACCAAGTGGTCAGATATGTGAATAGCAATCTGTCAAAGTGATGGATGGCCATCCAGTTTTTCCCCTCACGCTTTTACAAAAAAGGTCAATAATGAAAAATATTCCGTTAGTTTGACCTCTGGTCAGGAGTGATGTTTCTACAATTTGGCGCCAAAAGGTTTTTTTAAGACAGGTTTTACAGGCCAGCAGAAAGCTGGCTTGGAGATATTACAGTTGGATATTTGGCCTCAAATGCAACTGTGAGGCAGCTTTCTCCACAATAAACATAATGAAAACCAAATATCATTCCTGCTTTACCAATGAGCACCTCCAAACATGCATGGGAATGGCATTGAGTCTATTTAAAACCATGTTTTAATTGTGGCATAAAAAAGAAGATCACTCTTTTCTTGCTAAGCACAAAAGAAGAAATTAAATTTCTAAAAATGTTCAGTTTTTAAGTATGCTAAGATTTAAATTCTTTAAAAACTCTTCAACTCTCAATGGAGATCTTTAAATGTTAATTAAACACCCCTGCTATAAACCATGAAAGGTTATCTCCCTCTCCAACCTATGCAAAAACTACAAAACTATTACATTTTTTAAACTTCTTTGCTTGTGGATTACCCACTGCAGATGTTCCATTTTCCAATCACTCTATGCATTTCTCTTAATCAAAATTCCCCTATATTTGTTGAAAACTGTATAATTTCAGGTCCATCTGCACGCAAAGAGTTTCCTTATTTCACCATAGACAAGGATGCTGCATTTGCATTTACTGTTTTCCTGTTTTCAACAACTCCAGGCGATCAACAGCCCCAACGCATAAAAGCAATCATAAAATAAGACATACCGCAGCAAGGCGACAAACGTAAAAGAAAAATGTAAACAAGAAGTATAATAGGATTTGGATATTGAAAATGAAGCGAGTGCTGGCGGGATAAGTAAACAAAGATGAAAAAAAGAACAACAAAAAAACGTGTAAATATTTAAGAAAGGATTGTAGAAGGTTAAATGACAGGAAATGAAGCAGTGAAAACAGTTAGAAAGGTAAGAGAGTGACAGAAACAGATGATGGTGCTGACACCTGGGCGAGCAGCCCAGACTAGGACGTGGTTTTGTGTGTATGTGTGGGTGTGTGTGTGTGTGTTTATGTACTACAAAAACATCACAGCCATGTTAGACTGAGTAATTACTCCAGGTAAAGTACTGCTGAAACCTTGAAATATTTCTTGTGATTGATCTGACAATCAGCTTATTATATATAAACTAAGGAGAAGATGTTTCAGCTCTTCCACATTGAACAATACAAAGATGATGCTTTCAAAGTCAGAGGTTATTAGCAAAAAAAAAATGTTTTATTGGTGGTAAGACTTTGTCAGGACATTCTACTCACAGACTCTAGTATGGGTCCATCAAAGCCGCTTCTTCATCGTCCGATAAACCCAATCTAACCACGTAATGTTTGGTTCATGTTTAATTCTTTAGATATTGATTAAAACAATCCACTTAAAAGTTTAGGAATAGTTACTTTGTTACATAAATTAACCTGATATCTGAGAGTGAAAGTTTTTTTTATTGGAAATACTTGATAGTCACATCATAGTTACATTTAGATGTGTTAACTGTGTCACTCTTAACAATCTGTTTCAAAACAGTTTTTAAAGATCGTATTACTTGTAGTTAAATATTTCAAGAAGAAAAAGATATAGCCTGTGCAATGTGTCAGTTTCTCTATACACTATTGTCCGAGTAATTTTCTGGTGACAAGTGTATTCTTAGCCTCTTCACCTCTGCGGCCAATTTCAGACCGTCTCTGCCCGCTCCATCTGCCTGTCGGACATGGAACTAATTGGAGCTTCTAATGAAGTACTAACAAGTCTGTGGGGTATCAAGGAGTCAATTGCTCTATTTTTAGGTCATTCAGGACAAATCTAACCTTTGACATTCTTTTACGAATACAAATAGGGTAGACAAAGGTTTAATCTGCGCACAGACAAAAGTAACACGCAAACAAAATTCCCATCCACTAAGTGCTATCAGGCCTAAGGTTCTTCTTGGGAAGAGCTGACATTAGCATTGGTTAATGCTAGATAAAAGTAATTACAGGCAATTTTCTAGAGAGTGTTATGAGTTTTTTACAACAACTAAATGCACCCTTTACAGTTGTTATTATGACTACACAGTCTTGTTTTTGTAGACGTGTTTAATAATTATATATCTCTTTTATGTATTTTATAATGCTTAGAAATACTGAAAGCGCTAAAAAATAAAATGTGTCCAAATGAAAAAAAAATTGTTGTTCTTGAACTTTAATATACAAATCTACCAGTCTGTGGTAGCCAGTGTCCTCTTTTATGCTGTAGCGTCTTGGGGAAGCAGCATCTGCCAGAGGGATGCTGGACGATTCGACAGGCTGGTAAGGAAAGCTGGTTCTGTGCTGGGACTACAGCTGGAGTCCTTAACACCATTGGCAGAGAGGACAGCCCTCAGCAAGCTGCTGAACATCATGGACAATGTTCACCATCCTCTGCACAGCACCATCACCAAGCAGAGGAGCTCATTTTGTCCCTCAGGCCAGACTGTACAACTCCTCCCAGTACAGCAAAGGGAGGACTCTGTGACACTCTTTCATTCCAGGCACTCCAATGGACATTCCCCCATTTATCCACACATACCCTCCTAACTGCCCTATTTCTTATTTCTTTTTTATTTTATTGATTAACCAATTCCATACTCATGTTTACATACTTTGCAATGTCTAAATTATTTTTATTTGATTGATTAACCAATTCCATACTCCTTTTTACATACTTTGCACTGCCTAAATTATTTTTATTTATTTTACTGCGTATTTGCAGTATGGTTGATATCAGTCACCTTTTCAGTATGAACAGCAAATTGTTTACCACTACCTCCGTTACAAAGACTCTAAAGGACTCTATTTTTATACATTGCACAGACATTTTTAACTTTACACAGTCACTTAAGGACTGTATTTCTGCATTTCTATATTTTTATATTTTTACCCTTTATATTGTAAATTTGTATTTATCGTCTTATCTTGTGCTTCTTTTGTAATGATCAATGAAGTATCTATCTATCTATCTATCTATCTATCTATCTATCTATCTATCTATCTATCTATCTATCTATCTATCTATCTATCTATCTAATGTGCTACTATAAATTGCTTCACTATGGTTTAGTTTCTCTCATTTGCTTTATGTCTCTCTAATTGAAGGAGATTATTTTCAGAAAGGTTAGAAATCAAAGGTGTGTTTTGTAAAGCTCTTTTTAGTAAGCAGGGGGCTACAAAATTTTAATAGCTATAAATCTGTAGACAGTGACTTATTTTTTTCTAATAAATAAAAAAAACTGAAAGAAAACAAGTAGTCAGACAGGTTGCTAAGAATTAACAAGTTTCTAAAATATCTGTTAAGCACTAGTTAGTTTTCTGAAAAAACTCTGTAGTTACAGGCAGGTTTAAAGTGTTTCCTTTTATTAAAACGGAGGTCTATTCAGGCTGTAAAGTGGCAAAGTATATGGAAATAGGCAGGATTTGTCCCATCTGTGAAGAAAATACAGAAGCTATATCTATGTGATATGTTAAAGGTAAGCAAAACAATATATCTAGGTAAATTTATGTGAACAATTGATTAATATCCAGCAAAAATCAGGTTATCAGAGTAAGTTAGCACAGCTAAGATACAAACACAAAGAAAGAAGTTAAGAGTGTAAAAGATGCTCAAGATATGAGAAAAGAAGAAAGGGCATAGATGACAGCTGGTGTAAATTGTAAACCTTTAAATGAGTTAGGCATGTGTATCAGTGTGGTTTCGTTAAGAGATTATTGATTTTTCAGTTTCTTTTTCCTCACTGATAAAGCTCTTTACAAACAACCAATCAGAGGAGGGAAATTAAAAAGCCACTTAGCATAACTGCTCTGCTAAGAGTTCTGAAAATGAACTCATACACACAGGCATCTTTAAGAAACAAAGATAAACAAGTGTCCTAATTAAGAATTAATTACATAGTGAATCCTCAGAGAATGGAAAAACTCGAGAGAAATAATGGAGGATGAAAACAGAGGATAAAGATGAGACAAGGGCATACAGAGTAGCAACAGAACTGGTGGGAATTTAAAAAAAAAGGAGCGGGCGTGAGATGAGGGAATACAGAGTACAGAATAGAAAGGAAGACAGACAGGTGCTCAAAGCAAAAAAAAAAAAAAAAAAAAAAAAAAAAAAAAAAAAAAAAAAAAAAACACTAATGAGAAACTGGAAAGGACACTAAAATGTAGGAGTTACACAAAGTGATGCAATTTATCTGTTCTTCTAGCATGAGAAACAAAAGGGCAATTTTGTATAAATTAGTGTACATACAAATACATTTAAAATATAGTCTTGGTAAACATGTTTAATAAAGAGACAGTGGAGACTTTAGTGTTGTCACGGGCCCACATATGTGAATTTAAGCTTCGATTTTTGCCTTCTAACAAAGGGAGTTGTTCAAAAGATAATCAATAAAAAAATTGTATAATACGACACCAGGTGGGAACATAAAGTAAATTGGGGGACCAGTAAAATCATTTTAGAGTTTCATATTCCTCCTATTTTTTCACTGGCTGAAACACAGAATTGTCTGCTTCATTTTTCTTTTCATTTCTCATTTGTTATACAAGACAGATGAGCTCAGTGTATGCCTGAAACATTTACTTAAAAATATCCAAAGGAAAAGCTAAACTCTCTTCGAGTTAAATGTGGCGCTGTCCTTTGTACTGAAACTTTAGGAGCTCAACCATTGTCATTTGTTGTTCTTCTTTTTCTTACTTTTCTATTATTTTCTATAGTTGTCAAGATGGAGTGTTTTTTTCTGGTGACAAACTATAATTGACTCTTATGCTACACTAATTATTGTTGTATTAACTTTATTAAATGTATGTGTAATTCTAGGCTGGTAATGTCAAAAAGGCTACCAATAAAATAAATTATCGCCAATCATCTTTTGCTATTTAGTACTGATGCTAGTTTGTCAGAAAATAAATCTTAGCTTAATATGAATAATATGAATAGAGCTGCTATGAATATAACACAATCATCCACATTTATTTTGATGGCGGTTTTGGGAACAAATTACAGCTAAAATTGCTTCTGAATTATTTTGAGGGCTGAAATCATTGACTAATCCTAACCACATTGAATTGAGCCAATTTATTAAATCCAGTCTGTTAATGTCTGTGTTTCTTTCTGTCTTTGGCTCTCCTCTTGGTTTTCCCCTTTCAACTCTCACTAACAACTCTCCCTCCTAACCCCTCCTCTTGAGATGAAACCAATTTTTTAGGCCCCACAGGAGACAAATTATACCTAATAATCCCTCGTTTCTTGGAGAGGGATACTTTGCTCCCAGCTCAGCCAAGAGACCAGAGCCTTAATGGATATATGGAATTAGGGAGAAAATGGAGATGGATCAGGGATGACAGACAGTATTCTGATTCTCATTTTTGTTTCATAAAAAAAGAGAGCCATCATGTACTAACACACCAGCCCCGTTGATTAACTGACTCTTGAAATGTGAACTGGTAGCTAACGGCTGATGTAGATTTTGAGTAATATAAACAGTTAAACCAGAAATAATGTTTCCCTATACAAAGCTCCTCATGCAATTGTGTGTGACGCAAAGCTTTCAGGTACATTAAACAGCCGTGAGCAAGATTTCATATTTTACTGTTGCTGTATTTCAGATGCTTCACAAATTATGATCCTCTGATGTGAAATTGGCTAAACTGAAAGATGTAAAACAGTTTGAAAGCTTTCACATCTAACTTGCTTTGAAGTTGTAGCTCTCGCTCTTAATTGTATTCCCATACTCTTCCTTTGCGCAAAGACCCTGGAAAAAATGAAGCTTTCATCTTGGTGACCTATCATAGTGACCCCTCTCAGTGACAGACACCTTGAACAACCAACCAACAATCAACACCTGGTCAGGCAACTCTGGTAAACAAATCAGGAAGTCCAAATGGCTCGTAATAACAGCCATTTTGATGCTTTTACTTAAGGGGAAACGAAATAGATGAAGGGAGAAAAAGTAAAATCTGATGTGTATATATGTGTATACAAAGGTAAGTGGGGTGTTCTTACATTCACGCTGAAGAAAAAACAGTCTTTCAGTATTGCTAGACTGCAGAAAGTCTTCCATCCAGAAATAGTTTGCAAGGAAGTCAGTTTTTATTAGTATTATTTATGATTTATCTCAAAGAAATTGGGTAAATTATCTTGTCACAAACATCAGAAGAAAGTGGACTTTCAAGTTTTACTTTGGTCAGTATAAATATGAGCTTTAGAGTTAGGTGTTACCATTTTTCCACTTTTAATCTTGTGCAAGTCAGTTCAGATGAGTTCAGATGAGACGTAAAAACAAGGTATTTCTGTGGATTTCAGTTTTCTGTATTAAAAAAAAGTGTTTAATCTGCCCAGACCACCATTCCTGGTAATCTTGTAGTAGTCTTAAATCATGAAAATACTTTTCAACAAGAGTCCAACAGATACATTTTGGTCCCCCTTACCAGAACACACTTTTTACGCATATTTGTTGGTGCAAACCTTTAAAAATACTTTTGTGTTTTAGTGTTATTTTAAAAATGTTTGCTTTGGCTACTTGACCATTAAGGTCATATTTGAGGCGAGCATTACTTAAAGTATTCCTGCAATACTCCCACCTAAGCTGTGCAACTGTGCATCACCCCAAAGTTACAAACAGGTTGGGCTGTTTTTATATAATGCTTTCCTTTCAAGCATGTTAGTTTATATGGAAAACCATTCGTTATTTGGTTTTGATTTGATTTCAGAAAACCACCCATCACTGCCTTGATCCCTTTAGTGTAATGCAGACAATATGGTAAACAACTGGTAAAGTACCCTTGTCAGCTTTCCTTTTGACTTAAAATTTGGCTATGCTCTGTGTAGAGCTAGGAGATTATACTATTATCCATGAAGGGTTAAATGCTCGGGATAATGTTTTTGAACCGAACGATGTTTTATTCTTCCTCACACCTTTACATCTGGCCTGTCTGCTGCTGGTGCGATTTGTTCACAGATGTTCTGTAAAAAAAAAAAAACTTTAGAAATTCAGAAAACATCTAAATTTATACTGACATGAAATTGGCCTCTTCACTAGGTGGGCTCTTTACCAACTAGGTGGCATAAGTGGGAAATTGCTGGACTTTATTTTGCACATCAAAGTAAAGGATTTGATTGAATACCATGCAGCCACACTTTTGACATTTTTAGAGCTTTTTGTTTTCCTTTCACTTCAGAAGGCTGTGCTTTATGGTTATGTCCTGTAACAAAAATCCAAATTATATGTTTACTTGTTTAAATATGAAACATGTCAAACATATATTTTAGATGTTCTGATCCTCAACAAGAAATTTCATCAGAGATTGAAGGAACCAATACCATTTATGTGTGGTTTTGTAGTATTGTTATCATTAGTCAGTACCTTACCACTGTCATGATGTGTGTTTAGTTTGGTTCTGTTTTCTTCCTGTGTCTCGTCACTCCGCCTTCATTCACAGCTGTCAGCAATATTCACTCATCTTCTCCACCAATCACACCCAGGTTCCACACTACTTAAGCCACATGCAATCATGCACTCACCGCTGGATCGTCTGTTCGTTCCCCGTTGCTCCTAGCCTTGCCTGCTCGTCTCTCCTCGTATTCCTCGTTGCCTCTAGCTTTGCCTCCTCCTCTTCCCCCGTTAGTCCTCATTGCCTCTAGCCTTGCCTCCTCGTCTCTCCCCGTTATTCCTCGTTGCCTCTAGCCTTGCCTCATCTCTCCCCGTTATTCCTCATTACCTCTAGCCTTGCCTCCTGCATCATCTCCCTCTGGTCATTTCCCTGTTGTCCTTCCTGAGTTCCTCCTCTGATGTCCTCGCCTCTCTATCTTAGTTTTCACAGTCCTTATGTCTCTGGTAAGTCTCTTGCGCTAGCTCTTAGTCCTGGCTCGTCCCCTCGGTTCCCTGTCTCCTCCCGTGTTCCTTGTGTGTCTTAGTTTCTTAGTCCCCGGTTCCTGTGTACCCCCCCCGTGATCGTTATTGTTATTATTTTGTATTCTGTTAGTTTAGTTCTTTCTTCCCGTGTTCCGTGTTAGTGTTTGTTTATTTTATTAGTGTCTTTGTGTTTGTTTATGTTAGTTCCTGCGTCTTTTGTATTCATGCTTGTTGACATTTTTAGTTCCGCCTCCGCGCCCTTTGTTTACGTCTCGCGTTGTTCCGTTTCCTGTTGTCTGTTGTTCCCTGTGTGGTTCCATTCGTGTTCTGTTTACCCATCATCCTTACAATAAATCTTTTATCACTCAACTCCACCTCTGCTCGAGTCATTAGAACCTTTTCGTGACAACCACGAACATAAAGCTATCTAAATTGACTTTTTTTTGTGTGGAAAAAATGGACGTTACCACCAAATGGTCAAGTTAAAAGCCAGACACAATGAGTACAACTGAAATCTGAAACCTTTTCTGGAAATCCATGTGGTGGACAGTTAAATATTAAAACTGTTTTTATTTGAATTTATACAAAATTGATAGCAGTTTACGTTAAACTTGTGGTCTGATTGAACCAAGAATGTTAACTTTCTGATTCATGGCAAGCACACAATATTGTTATCTGCTGGTGTCTATCTCCAGCGCACATCAGGCAAGAGGCAGGGGTACACCCTGGACAGGTCACCAGTCCATTACAGTTAATTGACACTAAAATATGCGATTGTGAGTTTACAGCTTGAGTTTATTTGTGTTAGCAACTCCTTATTGACAATGATAAACAAAATTCTAGCATTAATCCCATAAAGTGAAGTTAAAGTAAAGACTGTAAAATTGTGTTTTCTTTTTCCAAAAAGAAATGTACCTTTCAGTCTACACTTAAAATAAAGAGTAGTTTACCACTACATTGTTTGACTCAGATCTGCTTGATATAACATGTTGAAAATGGTACATGAAGTCTTTCACCTATCAAAATACATTCCTGTTTTTATTGCTATGTATTATATATTGAAACCTTTCATAGGCTGAACTTAGGGGTGTGTGATAGTCGAAAAGCTTACAGAAAGAGGCAAATAAACAAAGTGAATTTTAATGTTTGTTCTTTACTAGGTGCAAGGTTATGAATGGGTGCAAGTAGGAGATGAAAAATGTAATCTTTTCAGGCATGAGAAAGATGCCCCACTGTGATCATAGATCTGTAATTGTTCTCCTCTGGGAGAACATCTCTTACCTCGGCTAGCGACACAATGCCCTGGATGTCGGAATTGCTAATGTAGAGGTGAGAAACTTTTTCTGTTTGCTTCAAAGCCGTCTGTGTTTTAGTTGGGTATTCCACTGTCCAGTGCAAGGTCTGGGTTGGCACCAGATTAATCACGTTATCAACCTCAAAGTCCAGCTGCATCACTTCGTACGAGTGACTGTCCAATCTATAAAGACAGAGAGAGGAAATCAGTTATTCAATACATTTATTGAGGACTCATACTGACTTTGAAATGTGGGTAGGATTTGCTATATGATTTTGACCGAGCATTGAGGCCAATTTTAGATGTTTTAATTACCTGCTAATTCCCTTGTATCCACATTTTTATGAATTATGTTGTGTTTCTTCAACTGTTTTTCAGTTGGGATACTAAAAAAGTATATTTTTTTGTGGCCATTATCAAACTGTTACCACAAAAGGCCATCAGATATGCACAATAATTGTTTAGATCTGATTTTAGTCATGTAAAAATCAGGAGAAATATAATAGTATATGCAAGAGGTTTCTTTATCCCCGTATTTGTTTTTTGTCATGCTAATGAGTTATGAACTCTAATAGTATTTTATCATCAAGCAAAAAAATGGGAGGAGGCTTTCCACTGCCATTCTGGGAAATAATTATACAGTTGCACAATACTCTGTGAAAAGATTTTGAGAAGTGGAGGCAGAAGCACCAATGCACATTAAACGTAAAATGCCATTACTTCAGATTGGGATGATCATTTTTTTTTGTTTTCCTTGGCTCGATCTACCAATACCAATCTGTGACTGGTTATAATTTGGAGTCATCCTCTCTGGATTGGGCACTGCTGTTTTGACTGGTGTTTCAGGTCCTGTAAAAAATTCATCTTTTAGTTCTGTGCCACTGGCTGATAATCTACATCTGTAAAACCAAACCAAACTCATATTCTAGGCAACTTAAATGTGAAAAGCTTGCTTCTGTGTCTTCAGTTGTTCTGTGTTTAAATTATTGAAGGTTGTGAAAAGCACCCTTGATTAGACACCAGTTTATCTATTTTTGGACTAACACTTTATGCAATTGTCCAGATATTTCAAATTGCATTAATAAAGGCTGGTCAAGTACCAGCAATTATCTCCATTTACCTCAGTTTAGTTGTATAGATTACATTGCTTACCATCATTAATTCTATTCTACTCCATATGTATTTATTTTTGATTAGTTAATAAGTGCTGTTATGGACAAGATTTTTTGTTGGTTTTATGTAGTATAATGGAAACATTTGTAGTTTTTAATACCTAAATTTACAAGTGTTTTATATCGATTATTTTATAGATTAATCAATACGGCCACAGCACGTCTTTAAGTTTAATGTCTTCTGGTTATATTCTACGTATTGTAACACATAATTGTCTCAAGCCACTGTAAAAAGATTCTTACCTGCACCTGTCTCACTGATGGACAATACATCATTAAGTATTGTTTTTTATATACACTTGTTAACAGTGAGGCTACATAAGAAGGGGCAGTTTTCCAACTCTGTGCTATCTCTTCTGAGCTTTTTACCCTATGATCTTGTTTACGATTCACGTCTTCTCTGGAACATTAGGGTGGCTGTTTTTATAAATCTTTGTCATAATTTAATAATGCTTTCCTAAAAGTCGTCCATATAAGACAACACTGTCACAATTTAACAATGCTTTCCTAAAAGTCTTCTATATAAGACAACACTGTAAAGGATGGAGAATAATTCTTGCTGATGTATGTCATTAAGCACCAGTCAGATTCTTGACTCGACATTGTAGAGCTTCATCATCACTGCAGCCTGGCAACCAGCTTAATTAAGCAAACAAGGTGTTGTTAAGCACTTTAAAATGTAAAAGTTGTTTATCTGCACATTTAACTCAATTTAAAAAAAAGAAAAGAAAAAAATAATTATTTTAATTTCAATGAAGGATTCCAAAGTTCTTTATTAGAACTCCCTTTATCATAACAGGCTTAAGATTTAAGAACCTCATTACAGATTAAGTACACCATGCTACAAATCCATTGTCAGACACAGAGGTACTACTTTGTGTGGATTCCACAAAGTATTACATGTTGCCTGAAATCCAAGATGAAAATGCATTTTAAAATGGACATTATTCTTTGTCTAAGCAACGATATCTAGACAGCTAACAGTTTCCCAGAAACTAATGGTCACTTTCCAGAAATGTAGTTATTTAAGGAAATTCTGTGGTATTTTCTTATTTAAAGGCACCTACTGTACGAAAAACAGATCATGGCCTTTGAGCTAAACTGACACATGTCCTTTATGGGATCTAGCAAGTACTTTTTATCCCTTTGAAAGTAACCTATGTAACCACATGTTATCCTTGGTTCCCTTAATTTATACTAAAGTATAAAGGACAATCTAGGATACCCTGAAACCTTGTAAAAACATAACCAGTACATTCTTTGGATGTTACTGGTAAGTCTTGCAAACGTTCCCTGTTAGTTTTAGTAAAGTACATAAATGACAAGCCAGAAAATTCCTCTGAGAATTCCAAAAAAACAGCAAGTTTATTCTGGGAAAATTACAAGGTAGTTTCAGGAAATGTCTGGAACACTTTGTAAGGTTCTACAAAGATATTGGGGACAAAATATCTAGTACATTTTTTAGAAGTATGTTAAACAACAATAGGATTTTTAGAAATATATACTCCGGTACATAATTTTCTGAGATTCTAAACGGTTATCTGCTTTAAGAACGTTAAATTTATATGATATGAAATATTTATTTGGAATTGTTTAAAACTGTTAACCCTTAAACAGGCAGGGTACATCTGAATACTTATTAGCCAACCACACCTCCAAGGACCTTTAACAACAACTTTAAGTTGAATGGGATCTGTCTTCTGGATATTAATAACTTGTAAAATTGTAAATCTGAATTCACTGTGTACCATTCTGCTTACCAGACATCCTAATTTCATCAGTTTTTTCTGTAAAATATGTCATTCTGTAGTCAGTACAGCTGCATTTCTTAAGCTGTCTGGGATCTGTTGACAGATTTAGAAGGAATTTATGATTGACTGAAAACACTCGAGTGCTAACAAAAAATGGTTAAGCAAAATAAAATTGTGCATCACTGCCAATTTTAATACTAATTACACTAATTGCTTTAAGAAATTTAATGAAACATTTCATTAATCAAAAAAAGAAGATACACAGCCACAGCCAATTCAACAAAAAAATGTATTTTGGGCAACATGTTGCAGTTACAGTTTAGTGTTTAACTTTCAGTTATACAAATTAAAGGTCATTGAAGTCAGAGGCTTTACCATAAAAGTTGTGTCTTTGGTGTTAAGCATTACATTTGTCTGGTAGATATGGTTGGGTGATAAGTTAAAGAAGTAGATTAAGGAGAAAAGGTTCACAAAGTATCAGTTTGCCTTGACCTCTTTTGCTTCATTGTCATGCTTGATTCTCAATCATTTGTCTCCATCTATACTTCACCTGCTCTGTCCTCCATCATATGATACCATCATATTGTTATTAAATTTTGGTATGTATACCTTCAATTGTCCGCTTTATTCTTCCAGAACCTGATTGTAAAGTCATTAAATAGAAGTAAAAATCTTAAAAAAAACCGTTTTGGTTTATATTAGTTCATTTACATTTAATCATCAGTGTCATTTTTTTCTTAATCTCCTTTGGGGTTTTTTGTGTTTGTTTTTTAATCTCACAGGACACATTAGCACTGGCCTAGTTTAAAATTTCCTATGACGACAAAACTCAGAGTCTAAATTGGCGAGGATACATAAACACTAAGACACCATGCTCTGTCACTCTCACTCTACTTTTCTGTCTTTCTCACTCTTAGATACATGCACACAAGCAAGGCACAAGCAACACTCTTTTCCCTTCTTCCTGTTTTATGCCCAAACTGATAGCACACATGTGCCGAGACCTTTCCAAAAATTGTTGAGTGTGTTTCAGTGTAGCGTAATCACTGGAGCAGAAAAAGGAATGTGTCTGCAGTGACAGGTTCATTCAGGTGTTAGTTTCGTCACAACAACTTAGACCTGAAACAATATTATACTGTCCTCTAGTGCATACACATACAAAAACATCCTCACACATAAACACACACAAGAGTTGCTCAAAACAAACCAAAATTAAAATAAAAAAAATAAAAAAACTGTAGAAGTCTATGCTTTTAAGTTATTTTAAGTATGTTTTCCTTTAGAAAAAGCTAATCCTAACCTTCTAGAAAGTTCAGTCATATTTGTTCAATTAGAATGTGTTTTCATATAAAACTTTTGATATATTTAAAATTACATTTTCAACTAAGATTAGGTGTTAAACACAATTCCTCAGAAGTTTTCATTTCAGGAAAAAAATGCTCTCTATTGATTAGATGTAATTTTCTAATAAAAAAATAAAAAAGAGATGTACTTTTATAAATAACATAGTCCAAATAACTTTGGACTATGTTCATGAAGTTGACTTCTTTTATTTAAAATTTCTTCCAATTTTGGATGCGAAAAGAATAAAAAGTATTATTAAAAATCCTAAACAAAGTTGAAAAGAATAGGTATGAAACTAAGAAAAACAAATTTGTTTAAACAAGGATATCACAATAGACTCACCATAACAACTTAACTTAGTTCAACAATAAGATATCTACAGACATTGTCTTTTTCTATTAATGTCTATTCAACAAATTCATACAGACAAAAAATAGGGAGAAGTTTAACAAAACAGTACAATGCACAGCTTTATCAAAAAGAAAAAAAAAAAGACACTTAAAATACAGTGGTCTCTCCTATTTTTACGTTAGTAGCTGACTGTAAAGAAAGACGGGCAAATCTCTATTTTCTATATTAATTTGCTTAGGGAACTGTTTGGGGAAGCTGGGATAGCTTAGCCTATAAACCCAGATAAACTGAGACAGCATCGAGTCCCTTCTGAGATGCAACGGTTGGACTCACTTTGGTGTCTAACGTGTTTGGCACTTGTGGGACTCATGGAGCTAATTAGAAGAAATTATTGACGCTCCACCCCAACTTTCTGTTTAGCCATCAAATAAACAACTTAGTACCCCGGCCATGTAGATACAGTAAAATCATGACTGCAGTCACAGGGAGATCACCTTTCACTAATAATGATATTTATGATTAGTTGGACATTTTTGTTGGGGTGGCTGTGGAAGATTGGTTGGAATACTTTGTAGGTTTCTTAGGGGAAGAGTATTTATTTAAAATTATGTGTAATATGTGACATGTGAGAGAGAAAGGACTTGGCAAAAATCCCCAAAGAGAAGCACAAGGACACACACAGGTCCAGCAACATCTCCAATGGACTAAGTGCGAAGGACCTGTCCACCTCTCTGTCAAAACAGTAACTACAATACATACATATACAGTATAGACTGGAAAAAAAGCACTGATTCTTTAAAACTGCTTGGTTTTACTGAGACAAGAGTTGGCTAATACATTTCTTAAAATTATAAGTATTAGAAATCTTCATAATGAAAAATCGGTCTACAATTAAAACTTTCCTAAAGAAACTTTGGTGGTGTCTGTCATTTGATCTAAAAATATTCAAACTTTCTCTATGTGAGATTAAAGAAGGTTAATTTTCACTAAACCCTTACTTAAACGATCTAATTAGAAGAATGTAAACAAATAAGGGCAATTCTGCTGCCATATTGGTTAAAAAATGCCACCAAATATTTTAGCAAATACCCTGCTTAATTAACAATCTCAAACTAAAAAAGAAAAGTCCCTTATACAATCCTTAAACATACACAGAGTTCCTCACACCATGTAGTAAGTGCTGGGAGAACAAGGTGTCTTTTTGAAGAGTACTATAGAAAAGTGGTGGTCTCTGGGGAAATTCAATGGACAATGGAAAACACACACATGCACCAAAAGACATTCCCCGCTGGCAAGACAAAGAGAAAACTTCCCCTGTGAGAAAACAACGTATAGCATAGGGGGTGGTGTTGGAAATGGGAGAAGAGCAAGCAAACAGAATGGAGGAACAATTCTCCACACTTTGCTCAGAGGAAGTTGTCACTTACAGCATTTCCCCCTCAGAGTCTTCACTTGTGTGTATGCTTTTTTGCATTTGTGAGCGAAAAGTAAACTCCAGAGATACTTAAGACAGACATACAAACAGAAAAGCAGCCCGACAGACAGGTGCAACACATAAATATTTGAGACCACAAAACCAATTGTGGAAGTGCGCACACCATCTTTTTTGTGGGTTTTTTTTCAGCCCCACTGTACATGTGTAGGCATGCACCTATCTAGAGAAAGGTACATGAGTACTTTCAACATGATTTATTTGGTAGACATTTTTTGCTATATCCCCATGAGGTCAAATGCTGTTTTGGGGTTAGGGGTTAGGTGTATGACTATGGTGTAAATTGAGTTAGGGTTAGATTTACGGTTAGGAATGTACTGTTGATGGTTAGGTTTATGGTCTAGATCAGGGTTAGACTATAGAAACCCATGAAAAATAAATGGAAATCAATGTGTGTGCGTGTGCATGTATATGTTTGTAATAGAAGGAGAGAGTTTTACTGAGCTGTCAGGAATACAGCGGGGTTATCACAAAGAGGACAGGGGGAGCTCTGGGGAAATGAGTTTGCAGAAACAAAAGAAGCAGTATTGAATAACCCTTACATAGGAACCAGCACAAACTACGGCTTACTAATGTTTAGCCATGGATTACTGCAAGTATAGTGCTGGGGAAAAATGAATCTTATACAACAAAATTTGCACCTAAAATACTTCTTAAATATTCATTCAAATATGTACATATCGTATACCATCATATGCTCTCAAGTTGAAAACTGATATATCACTGTAGAGTGGATAAATAATACAGAACAATTGAAGAAAGAGACAGTAACAGCACTTTTGCGGGTGACATAGTCTTTCAATAGGTTTAACTCCTTTTTGTTATTGACTGTGGAAGCACTTAGTTTTAGAATTACTGTTTTCAAACAGCCTTTGCTTTTCAACAAGTTGTTTATTACGTATTAGATTAACATGATCTACATTTTAAAAAAGATGCCTCCCTCTATAGAGATGCTACAATGTTACTTCAAAATATGCAATAAAATTTATGCATTCTTTTTGAATATCTGTCAGAATTAAAACCATGACTTGATAGCGACTTAAGCGTGAGTGGTTGTGGTATTATATTTTAAGCAAAACTATAATAAGAAGAGGTGCTGAACTTAAGTTGCCAAACCCAATTGGTGTGGTGGCATTCTTATGAAAGCTCAGCCCATATAACACTGTGGTGGGCTCCTGTTAAGTGGTTATTGCTCTAAGGTGTCTGCTGGTCCAGATGTACACTGCAAGAACTTCATATGAGCTCCATTGGGCATCCCCACCCTAACCCTAACCACCTAGGTCCTATGAGCAACCTGTGCCTTTTGGTCTGGGGGATCCTGTTCCTGTTCCTGTCCTGTACTGTCAATCTACCTCTGTGAGGGACGTATGGTTGTCCTGAGGCAGTGCCTGTTGTGTATGCCGGGGGCTTCTTCAGCCTTCCAGTGCCAAGTTCACCTGTTATTTGTTGCTCCTGGGTTCTGTGTGCTGTTGGCCTTCAACCATTCTAGCCACTAGAACATCCATTCACTTCCAGGTGTCTAACTCACCCACAGACATCCACTCAGAATAAACCCACTTACCTCTACACATAAATTTACCCCCACACACATATATGCACACACACAAATGATCCAAATAGTTAAAGGTCACTGAAACAGAGGCTGCTATTAATGAAATATGGCCTTCCTACTTTGATTCTCGATACAATCCTTTTAGGAGAAAAAAGCTGCCCTTTCACAAGTACACAACCAACTTCACTATATAGAAGGCATGAAATACTTTATTAGTAATTATACATGATCATTTTTTAATTTTTTTTTACTAGAAATGTTTATTCCCAAAATCAAGAAAGTAATTCATCAAATACATTGGGACAGTCTATATTTGGCTAAAAATGTATTTGGGTATATTCTGTCTTGGGATTTTCCATGGTGTTTCCCCAACTGCCAGTGATTTTATTGTCTGAATAGGTATAGGTACTGTATTTCTTCGATATGCACAGAATCCACGTTTTGTAAACACACATATAGACCTATTTTATTTCTATCTGTTGTTCAGTCTTGCTTCCTTGTAACTACTAGACAGAAACATACTTCCTCCTTTAAAAAAATAAATAAAAATGTACATCTTTGCATCACACAGTATTTGCTTTTATTATCAACCATTATAAGACCTCCTTATATTCTAGCTGTCTTTCCTCATTTTAACACAAGTTGCATGTTATTGCGGTGTACTACATGTTTGTCTGCATCTCCAAATAAAGATGTTCGGATATCTTAAGATTCTTCTTGACATTGTGTTTTGTTGCTCTTAGCTGGTCTGTGTATTTTTTATTAATCAGGTATCTGGTTTTAAGGGCACATGGCATGGAACGATGCAAAAAACATTTCAGACTGATAAATTTAGTCAGAAAATGGTGCTTAAAAATAGGGCAGTAACATATTTAAAGTTTCTTTAATTTTAATGTGTAACTTAGAGTAAGTGCTTTGCCATTAAAGGCGTTTGATAATTTTTCTCTGAAAAAACTATTAATATTTTATATTGTAACAACGCCACAACATGTCGCATTGAACAAACTGGGCTTTATTGCAAAACCCTGAGCTGTTTTTATCATGGGCTGCATCTCACGTCCCAAACAAGTCTACAGAACGTTAGCATAGCTCCCCGCTACAACTACCTGGTAAAAAAACCAGATTTATAAAAAAACATGATTATGTATCTGGGCTGCACAGTGGTGCAGTGGGTATCACTGTTGCCATGCAGCAAGAAGGCTCTGGGTTCAATTACACCTTGGGTCTCGGTTCTTTCTGCAAGGAGTTTGCATGTTCTCCCTGTGCATGCGTGGGTTCTCTCCGGGTACTCCAGCTTCCTCCCATACTCCAAAAACATGACTATTGGGCTCTCTAAATTGTCCTTAGGTGTGAGTGTGTGTATGAGTGGTTTTTTGTCCTGTATGTCTCCGTGTTGCCCTGCGATGGACAGGCGACCTGTCCAGGGTGTACCCCTGCCTCTCGCCCGTTGTAAGCTAGAGATAGGCACCAGCAGACCCACCTGACCCCAATAGGGACAAGGGTGAAAAGAAAATGGATGGATTATGTACCTGTTTTATGTCAACATAAAATAAAATGGTCTAATTTTTTTTCTTAGAAGTAATATTTCAATTGTGTTACATGTATCTTGATGTTTTTACATTTTGTTCATTATAACTGAGAAATTCTTCCACTATTCTTTTTATTTCATTTGCTTCCTATTTCAGTCTGATGATCTATCTCTCTCTTTTTTTAATTATTATAATATAAGTTACATCTCGCCTTGAATTTTTTTTTGGTTGTGACAGTTCTGTTTAGCCCCCTCCAGGACCTGACACTTTACTCTTTATAAACAATTGTCTTGACCTATTCTGGTTAGCTGCTTCTTTGTCCTAAACATAGCCATTGACTTCAAAACTCGGACAGAGGTTGTTTACTTAGCAGTGTTTCCTATATGAACCCAATAAATGAGCAAATTGCCACCAAATTTTACTTTATATATATCTTAATCTATGTTTCTTTGTTTTTGTGTGTGTTCTGTCTTAAACTGCCATTCAGTCATGGCAGATGTACATTCACACTGAACCAGGTTGATTTGAGGGTTTTCATCTCCATTTTTAAATAGCTTTTTTAGTAATGACCAAGTACGCTGACATTTTTTCACTCCAGTTTTTTTCCCTCACCAACGTATTAAGACTGCCCTTGTTAAAGTTTTCAATGGCATCTCCATAAATACGGACTTTGAAAGAACCATACAGCTGGTACTGAGGGATCTATATGCACCATTAGACAGTGTCGACCATAATGTATTTTTAAAACATCAGAAGATCTGGGTCAGACTCTCCGGTACACTACATGACAGTGTTTCTTAAAGAACAGGTTCCTCTTTAAGGTTTTAAGTTTTGTTTCATCAGAGTAAACAGAAATCTCAAACAGACTTCCCCAATGTTTCAGGTGTCTAAAAGAATGAGCATATTTCATACTGAAAGGGTGCAATAGAGAAACAAATGTAAATGCATAAAACCAAGCATATCGCTGGACACTTTTCTTTTATTGGCAGAACTTTAACAGGATTTCGCCAACATCAGGGCAGATGTGAAGAAAAGGTTTGGTTCATTTACACGACATTTGGGCCACAAGTTACTAAAGCTTACTCCACATGAAAAGACAGCACTGCTGCAGTCATTTGGAAGAAGGGCCCTGCATGAAGTTTGTTTCCAACGCTAATATTCCGTAGTATAAATAAATTATTAATTGAACTGGACCAATGTGCAACTCATATACGTGTTTGTGAGACACGTATAGGAGTTGCACATTTTTATTCCAGACCACAGGAAGGCAAATTTAGCTGTACAAAACATTTCCCGACAAGATAAGTAAACTTCTTAACATAAAGACTGTCAAAGTTAAAAATAAATATAAAAAATGGAAAAAAATAAAATTAATATCAGATAAAATTATCTTAGCTGTCATATGTACCAGGTTGAGAAGCTTAAATTTTTATTTTCTACTTCATTTTTCCCACACCTCTAACAACGGTTTTGTTCACCTCAGGTTACCATCATCTCCGGAACTCAAATCCACCTCAAGATCCTCTCTGGTTTCCCTCATCCATCTGGTTCCCACTCGTCTTGGCTCAGCTCGGTCTGCCCGCTCCAGCATAACTCCATCAGCTGCACTAACCCCCTGGACTACATTTTCACCGTCTCTGCTGAAAGAAACTCACCACTCACTACTCCCTAGCGACAACAGTTCACTTCATCCAAGTAAGACCGTTCCCTTCATTTTCCCTCACCCGTTCGCTGTTACTCACCTTACCTGTCCTCACCCTCAGAGGCTCCCGGTCTCCCACGTCGTAGACGTTCCCAATTCCCTGCCGTTTACTGCCGCCCCGCTGTTTCCCGTTCCTCGACACTCGTTGCTGTCTCCTGTTCCTTGCCATCCGTTGCTGTTTGCCCGTTGCTGTCCACCGCCGGAGCCCTTTCCCCTCGTCAATCTAAATAAACATCATTGTAAATATCTCCTGAGAGTTCTCATTTCATGTGGGTCAGAAGCTTAAGTAATATGACAGAACACTCAGGCCAAGCGGACCCACAAGAGACTCTCAGGAGGGTTATTTCAGATCAGTCCGCCATGCTCCATTCCCACCAGTCCGTTCTCCGGTCGTTATCAGAAAAACACGCTACAACAAATCAAACTTTAGATCGAATAACAACTCTCCTTCAGAATCTGGTTCCTAAAGCCTTTGAACTTACCCCCCCTCCGTATGAGGGCACCACAGCTTCCATCCCTCCGTCACCGCCACTTCCGCGTCATGAGGTTCCGGTTCCCCGGGGGGTCTCACTTCCGGTTCCGGAGAGGTACTCCGGAAATGCTGGCGGCTGCGAGGGGTTCATGATGCAGTCTCCGTTGGTTTTTGCCCACTCGCCTCATTAATTTCTCAATGATGATGCCAAGATAGCGTTTGTTATCGGTCAGTTGTCCGGAACAGCGCTCAAATGGGCTGAATCTCGCTTCCATAGATACCCCGAGTTTTGTTTGTCTTTTCATGACTTTAGAGAAGAGTTCATGAGGGTTTTTGGTCATGAGACCGATTATTTGACGGCCTCCCGTAAGATGCAGAAAATAAGACAGGGTTCCAAGACCGTGGCTGAGTTTGCTATAGAGTTTAGAACTGTGGCGGCCCGTTTGGAAGGGGACCCTCGCTCTTTAAAAACCGCGTTTTTACGCAGTTGTTCAGCCTCCGTTCCAGCCTCTCGAAGTCTCCCCTAGGACTGTTCCTGAACCCCGTAAATCGTCGCCCCCGGGACCGGAACCCATGCAGGTCGGACGAACCAGGTTAACCCCGGAGGAACGGCAACGGAGGATAAAGTCGAGGGAGTGCCTTTACTGTGGAACCCCAGGTCATTATATCACCAATTGTCCGACCCTCCGTAAGGAGAAAACTCCCCGAGAAGGTCTGTCTGTAAATGCTAGGCAACAGACGGACCAAATCAATCATCCTAGTCAGTAACGTGTTCTTCTTCCAGCTACATTGATTCACAACCATAAAACTTTTGACTTATCCGTTTTAATTGATTCAGGTTGTGAGAGATCCCTAGTTGACCAAGTATTCGTTGACCAGTTACAATTACCCAACACAACCTTAGACACCCCGCTCCAGGTTGCCGCTCTTCACGGCAGATCACTACCCCATATTACCTACATCACCAGTCCACTACAGTTAGTCATCTCCGGAAACCATAAGGAAACTAGACCATTTTTTTGTTTTTTCCTCCTCTCAGCCTCATATTGTGTTAGGGTTTGACTGGCTCCAGGACCATAACCCCACCATCAACTGGTCAGACTGCTTCATTTCTTCCTGGTCATCTAACTGGTCATCTAACCTCTTGTCTCCAGGCCACGGTTCCTCATAGCCCGCCCCAGGAGGACCACCATCGATTCACGGGACCTCAGTAATGTCCCCGAGGAATATCTGGACCTTAAGCAGGCCTTCAATAAAAGTAAGGCCTGCTCTTTACCTCCTCACCGACCTTATGACTGCACCATCGATCTTCTGCCCGGAGCCCCATTACCTTTCAACTGTTTGTATAACATCTCCCACAAGGAGCGGGAATCGATGGAGACCTATATAAACGAGTCCCTCGCCGCTGGCATTATTAGGTCCTCCTCTTCTCCCCTTGGGGCGGGCTTTTTCTTCGTGTCCAAAAAAGATGGTTCGCTGCGACCGTGCATCGATTACAGAGGCCTAAACAACATCACCGTAAAAAACAAATACCCTTTACCTCTGATCAACGCAGCTTTCGAGTCACTTCACAATGCCACCATATTCACCAAATTAGACCTCCGCAACGCCTATTCTCTCGTCCGTATTCGCCAGGGGGATGAGTGGAAAACAGCTTTCAAAACCCCCCTCGGACATTTTGAATATTTAGTTATGCCCTTTAGTTTATTCAACGCTCCATCTGTTTTCCAAGCTCTCATAAATGGCGTTCTCTTTGACTTCCTCAACATATTCGTTTTTGTTTATCTCTATGACATTCTTATTTTTTCCAAAGATCCCTCTTAACACCGATCCCACGTCCGTCTAGTTCTCCAACGCCTTCTTCAAAACCGCATCTACATCAAAGCCGAGAAATGCGAGTTCCACCAGACATCCATCACATTTCTCGGCTACATCTTCGAGGGCGGGCATTCCAAGCAGACCCCACCAAGGTTCTCGCAGTCACAGAATGGCCCACTCTAGACTCAAGATGAAAGCTACAACGTTTTCTAGGTTTTGCCAATTTTTATCGGCGATTCATCAAGAATTACAGCCAGACCGTTTCTCCACTCACAGCCCTAATCTCAGTTAAAAGAACCTTCAGCTGGACCCCCGAATCCGAACAAGCCTTTCTCAAGATCAAGACCCTTTTTTCCCCGAGCCCCCGTTTTAGTTCAACCGGATCCCTCTCGACAGTTTACCTTAGAGGTCGACGCCTCTGACCTGGAAGTGGGAGCCATCCTCTCCCAGAGATCGGAGGAAGACAACAAGCTTCATCCATGTGCCTTCTTCTCCCGATGTCTATCCCCCGCTGAGCGCAACTACAACGTGGGAGACCGTGAACTTCTGCCCATAAAACTTGCATTAGAAGAATGGCGTCATTGGCTGGAGGGTGCCAACCATCCGGTTCTGGTTTGGACCGACCATCGCAACCTAGAATATATAAAGTCTGCAAAACGTCTAAATCCCCAACAGTCTCTTCCTTGGGTTAAGTATGCCCACAATTCCCATATCTCTGCTGCCACTGGTTTGTCCCGCTTCCAGATCTCTTTATGGTACCAGCCACCACTGTTCCCCGCAGACGAGAGGGATATCTCGGTGACATCCGTTCACCATCACATTCGCCGCAACCGCAACATCTGCAAGGAGACCATCACGGCCTTACAAAGATCCTCTGCCCAAAACAAGAAATATGCTGACCGGAGACGCACACCGGCTCCCACCTACTCTCCTGGTCAGCAGGTTTGGCTCTCGTCCCGAGATATCCCCCTGAAGTCCATCTCACGCAAGCTCTCGCCGCGTTACATCGGCCCCTATACCCTCGAATCCATTATCAATCCGTCTTCTGTTCGTCTCCGTCTCCCGTCGTCACTCAGAATCCATCCCACTTTCCATGTTTCTCAGATTAAGCCGGTCCAAACCAGTAGTTTGTGCCCTCCAGCCGACGCCCCTCCACCCACCCATATCATGGATGGGCCCCCAGCTTATGATGTCCGGAGGATCGTGGCTGCCCGTCGACGGGGTCGAGGTCACCAATACCTCGTCGATTGGGAGGGCTATGGTCCCAAGGAGCGTAGCTGGGTGCCCCGCTCCTTTATCCTCAATCCCTGCCTGATTGAGGACTTCGAGGCCTCTTCCTCATCTTCTGGACCGCCGGGTGGCGGTCCTTGAGGGGGGGGGGGGGGGGTACTGTCAGTGTGAGTTTCTTTCAGCCACTTCTCCAGCTGGCCACAGGGGGTCACCACATGTGCGCCTGGTTGGCGCTGATGAGCTGGGCCAGTATAATAGGAGTAGTGAATCAGCTACTCGTCGCCTGAGTGTTTGTTTACTCCCGGTAAAACCTAGTCTCAGTGCCAAACTCTAGTGTCTCTAGCCTTTTGAATGCTTCTTGTTGTGTCTTTAGTTGTTCCTCGTTTTTGTCAAGATTTTAATTTGCTACTTTGTTTTTCCCAAGCCTCTAACAACTGTTTTGTTCACCTCTGGTTACCATCATCTCCAGAACTCAAATCCACCTCAGGATCCTCTTTAGTTTCCCTTGTCCATCTGGTTCCCACTCCTCTTGGCTCAGCTCGGTCTGCCCGCTCCAGCATAACTCCATCAGCTGCACTAACCCCCTGGATTACAGCTTCACCGTCTCTGCTGAAAGAAACTCACCACTCACTACTCCCTGGCGACAACAGTTCACTTCATCCAAGTAAGACCGTTCCCTTCATTTTCCCTCACCCGTTCGCTGTTACTCACCTTACCTGTCCTCACCCTCAGAGGCTCCCGGTGTACCACGTCGTAGATGTTCCCAGCTCCCTGCCGTTTCCTGTTCCTCGCCACTCGTTGCTGTTTCCGGTTCCTTGCCACTCGTTGCTGTCTCCTGTTCCTCGTCACTCGTTGCTGTTTGCCCGTTGCTGTCCACCGCCGGATCCCATTCCCCTCGTCAATCTAAATAAACATCACTGTAAATAACTCCTGAGAGTTCTCATTTCATGTGGGTCAGAAGCTTAAGTAATATGACAAAATTGGAATGTTATTAAACCGGCTGAAAAGCCACTCAACACACAGCTAATGACTAATAGGCATTCATGATTTGTCAACAGGTCGTTGTGATCTCTGAACACTCCTACTATATCCTTCTATATTTTATAAATAAACTCAAATTAATCTGAATGTTGTTTTAAATATAAAATAGGTAACAAAATTTATGTATTTAAATTTCCACTCTTAGATTATGCCCCGTAATGTTTAATGTTTTTATGAACCTATACCATGAGTGCAAATATAAGTGGAAGGCAAGGAGGGGTAGGTTTATTTAAGTTCCCCATAGCATTTCCCCTATTTAAACAGCCTTCTGTGCACCGCAGAATTGTTAGATTTTTCACTGTTTTTTTTAAATTATTTTTTATTTTTTTAGATTACAGTGCTGCAGTACTAAAGTGTTAGGTTGTAAAGAAGCAGCTGGTCAGAGTACAGTTCCATGTGGTGCTACTGACCACACAAACAACACAAAACTCCTGTAGTCTCATTTCAGCACAAAAGAATCTTGCAAATAATGTGTAGAAATAGAATATCTTTGTAGGGAATTCAAAATTGAAAAAAGTCTCATCCTGCAAGTAACTGAAAAGGGAAAGGAAATCATGAAGTTAAAAAATATATAAATATTTTTCATTTCTCATTGCTGTTAATGACATGGCCATGTTCAAGAAAGGAAATTACACAGATGTATCCTGTTGTACATAAATCCCCTTTTGCCAGTCTCAAAAACTCAGACACATACAGTGACATGTTATTGATCTCTAGGGACTATAAAAAAACTGGAAAAGGATCATTGACAGATACAACAAACACCTACAGTCACTTACAAAAGTACAGTCACACATCTAACATTTTAATATCACCAAAATAAATCACATCCTGAGTTTCATCTAAATAGGACCTCTAACAGATTGAAACAAACACAAACAATTTTATCCTTTACTATCTGACCATAATAAAATTTTGATTCAAAGCAAAATTTCCATGTCCTTACAGACATGAGTTTTTTCATAATAAGTAAAATCTACTGCAAAGTTTCTACCACCAAATATATATCTACATTACTCCTGTTATGTTTTGTATTTCAGGTCAACAAAAACATCACTCATCAAATTGTAATTACTATAAGAAAGTCCAAAGACATTTTTCTAAAGAGGAGAGGAGTTCTGGCTCTTGGTATCTGTGTCCATATTGTAGATTCTGTGAAGTCAAATCCTATTTCTCGTATAGTTCTTTATATTTTATTATATTATTTAAAACTGCTATCAGGGTGTAAACTGGACCGGGGGATTAGAATTTCGTCCCACCTCATGTACCACATGTGATGTGATGACAAATAAGATTCCTTGATCAGGATGCCATCAGGGAGTCTTCCTTTAGAGGCACATAAAATTGGAAAGGGATCCTGGGGATGTGCCAAAACGTGCTGAAGGAACTCTATATTCTTCCTATCTGGCCTGGGAATGCCTCGGGGTCCACCAGAATAAGCTCAAGGATGTCATAGAGCAAATAAATGTCTAGGTTTTTCTCTTAGACATGTTAATCTTGTGATTCAATAAGTGAAATAATGAATGGACAGACATATGTATTTTCTTTTTTTATTAATTACATGACACATAATACTGTCATGTGAGAGCTGTACACTGACAAGATTTTAAGAATAAAACCTGAGAAAATTCCACATGAAGAGTAGAACTTCATTGCTGCAGTGTTAGTTTAGATGTATGAACCCAGTTTAAAGTCATCTGAACACCCTAAAGTATATCCATCTATTTTTATTCCAAACTTTACTTGCCACTTGGCAATATAAACTGAAGGCTCAACCCCAAACCCTAAACCGAGAGTAACTGTGACATGTAGATGATTTGCAGGTGTGACAGAGTGGAAAAATGAACAAGCATCTAAAAGGATTCTGTTATCTGTACCTTTTTCTTTGACAATAATATTGAAAAGTTGATGTTATTAGACCTTTTCATCCTAACACACCATGGAATACTATCTGCTGAGACCACAGGGCATGTCTGCTTTTTCAACCAATACAGCACATGACAATAAACAGGACCACTCATACAGAGCTTTAAAACACACATATCATTCTATACTTCATCTTATTCCAACCTATGGGTAGGTTGGACATGCAGAAGTCGATGAAGGACATGCATTTAAAAACCAAGACTTAACACGTGCAAAAACAACAATAAACCAAGATCCACTTCAACTCTGAGAGAACCAGATCCAACCAAGGAAGAAGCTTGGAGTGTTGGGAACTGGACAAAGCATCAGCAGGCAAAAAAGACAGACCTAGCAAATAAAAGCAGCTAAGAGAAGCTACAGCAAGAAGCTAAAAAAGCAGCTTATAAGGAAATGATCTGACATCAGTTTGGTCATCACAGTCTTAAAGTGTGTATCACCTATCCTAAGCAGAAGCCTTTGTCCTGCAATCAACCTTAAAAGCCTCTACTGCAGGTTTGACAGTAAGTCGTTTATGCTAGACATCAAATTATCCACATTATCACCCTCATCTTCTCAGTCAGACAGGCCTGGACTTAAGATATCTGATGAACTTGTAAGTAGGTTCCAGTACTGGCTGTATGAAAAACTGCAATCACCAACTGCCCCCCTTCTTCACTTAGATTTTAAATATGTCTCAGGTGAGGTTCCCTACTGTCTTAAATGCACCAGTATCGTCACATTGCCCTGAGGAATTCTTACCAGGTGCCCAAGTGACCTCAGCTGGCTCCTGTCGATAAAGTGGAGCAGCCGCTCTACCTTTAACACCGCCCAGAGAACCAAGCTTCTCACCCTTTCTTCAAGAGGGAGCCAAAGTAAACCCATTTCCCACACTTGTATTTCAGATTTTGTTCTTGTCTGTTCAGGTACTATCCAGAGTTTATGGCCATATGTTAGAGTAGGTTTGTAGATTGACTGGTAAATTGAGACAGGGCCTTTTTTTCCCCCATTTGTGAACAGGAGTCTGAGATACTGAAACTCCTCCACTTCAGAAGGCAATTCTCTGAAGTACTAGATATGTCGATAAATTAGAACAGCTTTGTACAAAATTTGACAGACAAGCAAATAAATAAAAGTCACATAAAATGTCCCTACACATTCGTTACAACCACATATTCTTATTAGAAATAAATTATCTGCTCCTTCTGTAAGAAAATACATTATGACATATATGTCTTACGTTACATATGTACATGCAATTTTCAAGATCATTGACGACTAATGAAACAAAGCATTGTGTGTTTTTTTTTATGGGACACTTATGTTTTAATACATTAAGGGTTGAAGCATTTTGTTGACGTTTTGTTGATTGTGTAAACATCTTCTCCTGTGTAAACGCATTTTCATTGTTTTCATCAACAAGTTCTTTATTGTTGTAGCCTCTGAATGGAAAACTATTCTGTGTCTAGCATTTACCATGTGATAGATTTCACAAGCCCTCACATTCTCACATTCACACATACACACCCTGACAAAGACTGAAATAGAAAAAAGAGAAGAATGAATTATTAATCTAGCCATCTAATTATGGTGTGGGGCGTAAAGAGAGATATGATCTTGGGGAAATCACATCTAACAGTCATTTATCACAACAAATAGAGTGAAAACCCCTGGGTAGACGAGAAGAAAAAAGGAATTGAAACAAGAAAGAAGAATGGAGGCCAAAAAAGAGCAGCAGTAAAAACTCACTTTTATCAGATAGTCCTATTAAAATATGCTAAGGAGATGCAGGGATAGGGAGTCAAGAGGAAGGGTAAAAGGGGAGTCTAAAGTAGCAAATTAAGAGGTGCTCCAGGGAAACTGGGGCCTCACAAGAGTTTCTAAATACAACAGAAATTGGGTTTGCAGGGCAACACTTTGCTAAACAAAAGTTTAAACATGTGAAGGTAAAAGAAAACCATGTCTATTCAATGGAGAAAATTATAAAAACTAAATCCTAAATTGTACTTCACCTGATGCATTATATCTCCTTACATTTATCAAATGTTATAAATAAGATGATTCATTTTGAAATTTATATTTGGAAAAACAAATTGTGTAATTATCCACAGAGAAAACCCCTCATATGGCCTTAATTTCACCTGAGAATAAACTTGACTCCATTTTTATGTGTATAGATTTTTATATTGAATTTTGAATTTCTAGACATTTTTGTTTGTTTTGCATTGTCATTTAATTTTATGTTTTCTCACGTCTAATTTATTCCTGAAGATTATCACCTCGGTTTAACATTGGCTCGTGTTATTAAAAATTATAAATAAAGCTGCTGAGAATGATGATATTGATTATGAATAGGAAGCATATTTTAAACCCACTGATAACAATTCACAGTTTTAGTTTGAATAGTTTTTTTTGCCTCATTAAATTGCAATATCCTTGAAATACAATAGTTATTTTTGTCTGATCAAATGTTGATGTTTGGCAAAAAACCAAACATGGAACAAACCTGTATAGGGACAAATATTTTTCACAGGACAGTTTTGTTAATATTTCAGAAAACTTTGATACTGTAAACACATGAAGAGAAACCCTTTGCAAAGACAATTTTCCATACTTCCAGTACAAGATTAAATAATTTCCTTATGTTGAGCTTAGATAGATATTTTCATCCGTACAAATGTGTGTCTGTGCAAGCTTGTTTGACCTATTACAAAGGCTAAGCATTCATCCGCTGCTGATAAATCAAAGGCAATGCTGCTGATCCTCCTAAAGCCGTGATGCTGTACTTGTAGGATGTAATGTGCTTTTTGGCCTTTCATTTGTAATCTGATCAGTTGTTTACTCACATTGCAGGGTTCTTTGCTTTTAACTGACACAGCTGGGAGGATCTTTTACTTTACCCCCCATCAGCAATTCTTTTTGTGCTTGAGTTTACATAGACTTTCCTTCATGTGTCAGTATTTCAGATTCTTACTATGCTGTCATTATTTCCTCTCAAATTATAATATTTCAGCCACTAGCTGTGTGGCGACATGTCTATGGTTTACTTCGTCTGTTGCTCAATTGCCAGACACCAACCAGTCCGAGAACAAGCAGGTATTATTTGATCAGTGGAACATACGTTTAACCTCCAGGAGTTGCTAAGAGGGTCATTGTGGAGTTTTGGCTGTACAGTTTAGATGTGTTTGGTTGATTATGGAAATATTTCTTATTATGCCCCAATGAAATGGAAGTGGTGTTCTGGTTTATCTGCTGTCTACAAAAAACAAGTTAATGTGTGCCATAGAGAATGTATGCATCTTCAAACAATAGTCTTCAGAGTGCACAGTGATACATAGCCATGTGCAAAGAGGAAATAATGGGCAACTCTGACAGTTTAAGTCTGTGATTTTCAACAGGATAAACAGAACACTCTCTCAATATTGGACGTCAGTTTTTGGCTCAGGTAGAGGATCTTCAAGCACCTAAAAAGCTTGTTCATAAGTAATTCAAAAATGGGACAAGACATAAAGTATATAGAATGGGTCTTCTCTTGTGGTAATGCTGTTGTTGTCCCATTCATTCATACTGAATGAATACATTTCCACCTTTACCTATGTTTATTTAATGTCAATTATGAGTAAATTAAACAATTCCATTTTCATTTTTTTCAATTCCATTCAGCTTTCACCATATGGTTCCTGGGCTGAACTTCGAAGATGGGTAAAAGAGATCCCTTATTTTCTATCAAAGAGTCCTTCTGGAAGCAACTCTGCAGATTTTTCAGAGCTCTCCTACAATAGGTAGACCTTAGGGGAGATTAAGAACACATTGAAGAGAGCATCATTACCTTGTGACCCAAGAATGCCTAAGAATCTCCCGGGAATGAGCTGGAAAGTGTAAATAGGGAGTAGAATGTTAAGGTTTTTTTCCTAGACCTGTTATGCCTTTGACCCAAACTAGCAGAAACAGATAATGGATTTCATGCACACATGCAAAAATGCAGTTAAAAATACAGAAAGAAAAGTTTTCCAGATTTTTTTATATGGTATCCATAAGAAAAAGACAGGTCTATCCTATTGCAATGCAGAAATCTGATCATAATCTGTTTTAAATTGGGAACTGTAAATGATGTAATTGTCATGAATTGTATCCAATTTACTTATTCATTAGAATGTGTAAAAAATCTGGTAGAACTAGTTTACTTTAAGAACTACTGTATTTTCTATAATATTTTAGAACAATGACATAGTATTATGATGCTTAGTTGTTCTAAAAAATATAAATCATATAGATTGAGAATGTAACTCCTTAGGATACATTTGGAAAAATGATACTGTAATATATTAAATATTATATTTCAACCAGTTGAATTTTCAAATAAAACATTTATCTTTATTAAGTCTGTTGTCAGCTAGAGATGTGTCTGCTCAGGCATGGACTAGGGTTAAATCTTCATCTGACTTTAAAAAAACACACTAGATACATCAGTTTGTCACACCATGCAAGGTTTATAAAATGTAACTCCATGACAAATTGGGAATTATGCTGCATTGCATAATCGGCAGCATAAAATCTTAACTAAGATTTAAAAATATATGATAAACTGATAAACCTCTCTGAAGTTCTTATCATCAAACAGGCCCTCCACAGTGCAGCAATCCACATCTTGTGGGACTGTGGCACACGTAAATTTAGCTACTAATAAAATACACAGGGGTTATCTGAGCCGTGACGAGTTGTAGTGGGCTGAGCCGAGAGAGTGACTGAATCAGGACAGGTATCAAATCCAGCTTGTCAGACGTATAAACCAAGGACCCACTCAGGCCTTAAAAAATGAAACACCACCTCCAAGAAGCCCAAGCTCACTTCCTGTCTCTGATAGCCCATAAGACGGTGGGGTAGTAATGTGTATGTTAAGGGAATCAGTAATAAGGAATAGGGACAGAAAAAAAGGCATAACAAAATAAACACTCAGTATTGTACCTTTGCATCCTAGGTTATTGAAGTTATTTATAATCTACCTCTAAAAAAGTGGCTATACATTTTTTTTAAATATATTTCGAATCTACCTAAAAAGGTTAATGTAGAACTTTAGATGTAAATCTTAATTGCATGTTTATGTGTTTGAATGATGAATATTTAGTTTGCATCCTTGTATTGCCAAGGGTCACTAGTGTGAAATGACAATTGTGTAGTGTTTTGTTTAATGTTGTATCTATGCAGGTTTATATGTGCATAAACACTCTACAGTATCTTCCTCTACAGTATCTCTACAGTATCCGTACAGCTTCCCTCTGCAAACGTATGAGAAACAAGAATGTAAAAAAAGACTACAGTACATGCACAAAAAAAAACACAAAAAAAACATATATAGTGTGTAAAACCACATTACAGTGAGTGTAAGTAAAATGAAACCTTTGAATGCTTTGACATGAAGTTTGCATTCAAGATGGGGGTATATAAATTTGAACAACCTTATTTACGTACACTATAAGAAAAAACTAATGATTTGTTGTTTTTTTCCACTAAAACACTTTCTGTTTCATGTCAGTTGGTATTAGCAATAATTATTATTATGCCATAATGTCAGATAAGAAGGCAATTATTTTGAAATAGTTCCATAAAAAAAACTTTTAAAGACATATTCCATAAAACACATAATCAAGTTTAGTTTTATGTCTAATTTTGTGAATTGTATGATTTATAAAAAGCAATGAAGGGCTGTCAAAAATAAATCCAAAAATACTACCATTTAGCAGACTGCAAATTTGGGATAATTTAAATGGACCAAAATTAAATCATATCAGTGAGAATCAAGCAAAATATTTGACAGAAGAAAATCGGTTCTTTCATTGTTCAGGTAAGCAATGCATGAAGATACAGAAGGTTCTTTGTACGCAAATACAAACATACCACAGTTACATAATGTTCTCCAGGTTTCTCTTGGAGTAAAACGGGAGGTAAATACTGGTACACTTTGCACTTGCTGACACCTCTGGCATTAAAACATTTACTGTCAATTACAGTGGCAGACCTTCAATTCACTTAATGTGGGCGAATGTCTGAGACAAAGGTAGGGAAAGTGTCAGTAGGAAGGTTTAGTTTTTTTATGAAAAAACATTAATTGGACTCATGTCTTACTTTCTTATAAATCTTTAACAAAGACACACAATAATAACATATTATAAATGGTAGATGTTATTATCAAAGTCTTGTTTGTCGTTTAGAATTTTCAAACGCTAAAGCTTGTCGTAACTGATTTCAAGGTCCAATTTCAGAAGTTATTTAGGGAACTACGAAATGAAGCGTTTAAAAGCACTTCCTGGAAAGCTGAATCATAGCAGAAGAACATCTGTCCTTCACCTACTCATTACTGTCCCTCTGGATGCTTGCAGTCAAGCATAAAAGAAAGAGTTTTACTTTCAAGCAAAAATCAAAATTGTCTAAGGAATTTGGTGTTACCAACAGATCTTCTCGTATCTGAAATCCCTGCATGCTAAAACTCTTACAACTTTAATTCTTTGAAACACTAAAAAGAAAAAAAAAGCTAGATCAAAATGCTGTTTACAAATGTTTTTTTTTTGTTTTTTTTTACCAAGCAGAATTTTTACTATCTAATTTAACTTCATAGCAGCTTTTGATATCGTTGACCAGAAGGTCATGATGCATGTTGTAAAAGCAATTGGAGGAACCAATGTGGAAAACATTGGTAATGGAAGTCATTAAACTGAGCAAAGTCCTATTCAAGATAAACTTGTAAGTATGTATTTGCTGAACAAACTACTCAACATCTTAGAATTGAGTACCTTGGACAACAG
The DNA here is from genome assembly GCA_032876305.1 of Orestias chungarensis. NCBI lineage: Eukaryota > Metazoa > Chordata > Actinopteri > Cyprinodontiformes > Cyprinodontidae > Orestias > Orestias chungarensis. Next base: position 1,527,010 of record JAVLVB010000059.1, on the reverse strand, counting down.
AATGAATTAAGTGCAAAGATAGATTTACATTTTGCCAACTGTTTCACAAGCCTTCAAATCAAGTAGATTGACAACAGTTGCATAGTGGTAGGGTTAAGCTATTAACGGATTTCTTAAGCATCAAGTACCAACTTTATGTATCCCAGGGTCTATGGGTTTTGTGGAAGCATAGGCAAAAGCATTTATAAGAATAATGGTATTTAGAGATGCCATGAAAAATTTATTTTATAACAAAGTTTTTGCAGGCCACTAGAATTGGTACACCTACATTTTCACCATGGCCAAGTTTGACAAAGGCCTAGTAACAAGCAATTGATTCGATTTAGATTTGTTGGAACAGAGATGGATTAAAAGCTGCAGGACAGTACCTCTTTAGGAGTTGGAGACCTCTAAGCTAGAGTGTCACAGAGAAGGATGGCTGGGATTCCCTCCTGCTCCAGCTATGATCTCGAGCTGATCACATAAGATGCAATAATGGATAGACTTTTTGATAGCTTGCTCTTTAGAAATGTGAAAAATAAATAGGTCTTTAGGTTAGGACATCACCAATGCAATTTACAAATACCAACCAACCATCACATTGAACGGACATCAAACTCCTGGATTTAAAAGCAGAACTTCAGCAAGGGGGTATTGGGTGATGAAAATAATAAATGGAAAGGTAAGAAAAGATGGAGAAAAAAGTAAAAGCATGGCAGAGCCGGAGACAGTGATTGAGCGTTGTTATTGTGGTTGCAGGGAAGAAAGAGAAAGCAGTGAGGCGTTTCCTTGTACAAAAGCGAATAGTTGCTGTGTGAGTGAAAGAAAAAGAGAAGTATGAAGAAGAAGAGAGATAAATAAATCTTGATCATACTTTTGTTGAAAATTTTAGCAAAATTCAAGATTTCATATTTTTGCATATGTAAACAGAACAATTAATGTGTCACTGTGTCATGCAACTTAATTTTTATTATATATAGATGGATCCATTGCTAAAGTAGGTATCTCCAGTCCTCGAGGGCCAGTGTCCTTCTACTTTTTTTTTCTTTTTTTTTATTACCCATCGCTGATATATCGTGACGTTGTAGGTGCATCTTTATACATAAGATGTGCATATCATCTTCTTTTGCCACAAGTAAAGATACTTATATAATTGTAAATAAGGTAAAACTAGGTAATAGTTTTACTATAATATTGCCTCAAGATGCAGTAAAACACAAAAATGAAACAAATCACACACATTCAAAACCAGAAAGAAAATCAAAATTCAGTGTGCAGCAAAAACAGAAAAACAGTGCTGAATACAGAGTGGATGAAAAACCAAAATGAATGGGCTATCTCCATAAAGTAGCCAGGTTTCTCAAGGTGGGAGCTGGGCAGCTAAATGTCAACCAACAGAGAATGGATGGGACTGATTGAATTTATAGTAGTTGCTTCCTAAGATCAATTCAATACCCACAATCACAGCAACAAACACGGGGAGAGGGAGAGTTATCTGGAGACACAAAAAGTGAAGTCATGTTGGAACCAATTCATTGCTCATCAAAACCTGAAATCTCACTTATTTATGAAGGCATTTCTGTTACTAAAACATACACAGACAAAGCCCCAAAATTTTTATATACCAGATTTGATTTAGATGTTTTTAAAGCTAGTAATTTTACATACAATATTCTTTTCAATATAGGTAAATCTTATTGTATAAACTGTAGGTGCCACAGTCCCAACTTGATGTGATGTGACAAACAAAAATCTAACTTTAAAACACCTGCAGAAGAAAACACCAACTGGCTATAATTTGATTTTACAATGATAAATACTTTAAGGAGATAAAATATTTTATTACATGTCACTTTTTTTTTACATCTCAAAAAAACTTTTAATGTATTACTTTTTTAATATTATTTCATTGTCTGTTTAGACATATTTGTCATTTCCTATTACGAACATTAAAACAAAACAAAATCTAGTAATTTCATAGTCTTTAAATATTAATTACATACAAGTATATAAATATATCGAACAACTTAAGATGGATAAACTGAAACAGAAGTGATATGCGTGGCTTGCTGCTAGCCCTTAACAGTTTTTAATATTCTTTAACGTTCTGTAATAGACACACACAGACTTCAGAAAGTATGGTTACACAACTATTATGAATATTTGAGAAGGTCATTGAAAAAATATTGATTTAAAAAGGAAACAAGAAACCAATATTGCACACACTTAGACTCAAACTTCTCCTTGGACTTATGGGTAAGTCCAGCACTATTAGACAGATGATGACAAATTAGAGCAGGCAGGAACTCTGTGAGGGATTAGTGAAAGAGGAAGGAGCAAAGAGCAAGTGACAAAAGCTAAAGGGTAGAATGCGAAGGAAATTAAAAGCAGGAAAGGGGAGCTCTTTACAAATATATGTATGAAAGAAGGGGACAGAAAAATGAGTGCAAGTAAAGATGAGCAAGTGTAGGATAACAGCAGTGATATTTGGAGAATGACAAAAACACTACATTGATGAAGAAAGATTATCTGAAAGGATTAAGAGAGATAGATTATGGGTATAAATCAATACAAAAAAGTGAACAGAAGCTCAGAATAGTTTGATTGATTTGGCCAAGAAAAAATGTAAGATGTAAGGCACAGTACTGCTCCCATCTGCACAGCAGGTATTTCTACATGTCTACCCTAAACAGCAAATTCCCTTTCACTCCAACTAGGGTTTACCTTTGAATTCTCAGATTATGTCTTTCTTTCAGTAAGTTTCCTGACTCCTACTTGCGTTTTTATAGAACTTTTAATAGAGCTGCTGCTAAATTTGTTAAAAAATTTGGCAAATCCCATAACAAAAGGATTGTGTCTAATCTCTTTGAAGATCTAAAAACAAACCTTTTTTATGCATCAAAATATAAACGCAAAAATATTTTGAGAAGGTTTTCCAGATGTTAATAAACATATAATAAATGTAAGAATAAGAATGTGAAAGAAAAAAAGAGAATGTATACTATTTTTACTGCAGGCTGACACCACCACCTGTCATAAACTTTGGCAGTATGAGTTTTCAGTTTGACAGGTCTTATTCAATAAAAATCACCAATATTGAGGGTCTTAAGAGCTCAAATTGTCCTAAAGATCAACGAGGTTCTTGTGAAATGTATTCTGGATTCATATGACTCTTTGCCCAAGAAAAAACACATAATTATGTGCGCTAATGCTACTTCTGACTGGGTCTGCCAACATCTATTTAGCTGCCCTACAACTGCATTTTTTACAATAAAAACGTTTTAATTTATGGTTTAACAGTTTGTAAGCTGCACAGCAGTGCAGTTGCAATCACTGATGCCCTGCAGTAAGAAGGTCCTAGGTTCAAATCCCATCCTGGCTGTCTTATGCGTTCATGTGTTCTCGGCACACATTTGTGGTTTCTCTCCAGGTACTGTTACTTCTTCCCACAAACCAAAAACATGACAGTTAATTGCTCTCCTAAATTCTCCCCAGGTACTATTTGCCTGTTGGGGGCATCAGCCTTATTCTAGCTCTGCATGGATACTGGTTATAGATGGATGGTTACAAATTTGGCTTGATGTTTGAACATCTGTCTACATCTTAGATTACATACAACAATATATTCTTATGACTTTTCTGTCCCATAAGATATGGTTAAAGTTCTCAATGTTCATAGTTATCAACAATACAAAGGAGTACGGTAACAAATGTTTAACATGTTCAGACTAGTTTTTGGGATTGACTGAATATGTTTATCACATCTACCAAGACCATCATGTGTTAAATGAAATGTGAGAGACTCAAAGTATTTGAGTTCCTGCTTTTTTGTGAGTTCTATCACAGGAAAAACTGTGTGACACACGGTCATCTTCTTTCTCAAAAAGCACATTATCAACCACTTACATCATTTTAGCACAGCATTGGTTATCAATAGTTTACATAAAATGCGACTGAATGTCCTAGTTGTGCCCTTTCTGTTGCTGTAGCTGCCATGCAAATGTCCCTGACCATTTGCTGGGATTTTCAAAGTGCTAATTAGAGCAGAAGAATTGCTTAGCTTTAGGGTGTGGAGTTTGGCTCCACGTTTGCAATCTTTTTTTTAAAAACATACAGAAGTCTTGAAATATATATATATATATATATATATATATATATATATATATATATATATATATATATATATATATATATATATAT
>JAVLVB010000059.1:1457189-1510635 GCA_032876305.1 Orestias chungarensis | reverse complement strand
CACACACACACACACACACACACACACACACACACACACACACACACACACACACACACACACACACACACACACACACACACACACACACACACACAGAGACACACTGTCAGATAAATAGCAAATCCATGCATGGAGTGTGGACAGTGCATTACCCTAGTTCTAACATTGAACAGAGACCATTAACAGTGTTAATCTATAGAGCGTATCATTATCATGAAATGAAGCTTTGCTCCCATTCTAAGCCCGTATTAAAAAACCACAGCTCAGTTTCTCTGTCAATCCATCATTTAAAATTAAGGTCACTCTAAGCGTGCTTTACTTTTTGGTAGTATTACCAAAATTGAGAGGAAAGAGAAAAGCATGACATATTAAATTGGGTATTACTACTGATGGGAAAAAAACAACTATTGACATCAATACCTCAGACAAATCCCATAGGATAACTCTACAACAATAAAGAAAAAGTACAGAATATAAAATACAAAGATTGATGAAACAGGAAGAAAGCAAACTGCTGACATTGTATTGCAAACTAAAATTGAGAATGAAAACCTCTTAATGACAATCTCAAAGTTTTGACCTAATGCTGTGCTGATTCTAACCATTTTAGTCACTAAGTGAGATCATTGTGTTGGACACACCTCTGATCTTAGATAGACACAATTGTATGTCCAGAAGTTGATTTTGCCAACAACTGTATGGACCTTAATATAACAGGCAGACTATTTTAATTAATAAAGTTTATGTGAGTCTAAACTATATTTACCATAACAATTATTTTATTTAAAAATGTTTTCCTTAATAATAGGAGGTTATGTAGAAGTAGTTTTTAAAAAACTACTATTTGTTTTCTAAAATAAAGTACTTTTGAAAACAAAAAATATAAAACAAAAAACAACAAGAAAAAAAACTAAAATTAACGAAAAATCTCAAAGGTCTTTGCAGGCATCACACCAGTAAAATCTTCCACAGCTGATCAGCTTTATGAAACCACATTTGATGATTGATTTCTTTTGAGAATGTCAAGGTCTTTGGTGTTGAAAGCCAAAGTCAGTGCCACCCGCCTTATCTGTACAGACATCCACAAATTTTATGTCAGATTCCAATGGGGACTCGACACTGGACCATGGCAAAACAATTGCGCTTCTTTGAAAAGAATCATGTTGTAAAATAAAACATACATGTATATTATACTCTGGAATACTTCAAAGGTGTAAATAAATTTTGTCCTAAACATGTATCTTTATTTCTCCGGTACCATTACAGATAATAAAAATATTTGCAAAAGAACAATATTTGATCTAAAATGGATACCTTCATAACAAATCCACAAACATCAAAGCTTATACTCCTGTTGTAACTGTTAACCCAATTTATGACGAACTAACAGCTGAATTGGTGAATAATCTCTATTAATGTTAAACCTTGAAATAACAGGAGATACACAACACCAATTGTCAGACATATAATCACAATTTGGTATCTCAACAAGAAACATCTAATTAGAGATTAACAGGGGTAAGCTCTTTTACCACAGAATCACTGATCCAAATGCTCTGATTCTCTCTGTCAAACATAAGATAATGTGTCAATGCCTTTAACAATGTCTAGTATTGTAAACAATTGCCTTATTTCTTGGCAGCCATTCTTTCTTGATATTCTATTTTTTATTCATTTATTTTTGTGGGTGCTGCATGATGCATGAGCACTTTGCCTGTTTTGCAGAACTCTTTGCATTTATGCACATGTCATAATAATAAGTAGCTATGAAAAACACTGACCATACCTCACTAGTCCAAAGAGCATCCTATCCCCCCCCACACACACACTTTGCTGCCTAACAACCCCGTTTTATTGATACATGAACTCAAACAAGGTGTTCAAAGGTAGCTGGCAGCAAGATATTAGCAACAGTTGTTATGTGGAGTTGTTTATCAAGCACATCCCAAAGATTGTAATTAGTTTGAAATCAGGGTAACTCATAGGACTCAAACTCATCGCTATACTCCTCAAATCATTCTTGACCCATTTTTGCCCTGTGGCAAATCACATTTTCCTACTGAAAGAGGCCACAGCCACCAGGGAATGCATGCTTCTATTAAAGGATGAGGATTGTCTACAACAGTACTTAGGCAGGAAGTATGTCTTATTGTATCATTCAGATGAAGGACAAAGCCCTAAGGTATTTAAATAAAAAGCAGGATTCTGCCAACGATAACTTTTCTTTATCCCATGGTTCTTTTTTTAGGAAACTGAAGAACATACATCCTGCAATCCACTTTATCCAAAAAAAAAAGTATCAGAAACGATAATATTCTTATATGTGATCCAGTTTAGGTCCTTACTTGTTCATTGTATATTGTTAAGGCAGAATACAGAGGTCAGATGGATGCCCACTGAGTTAAGTAGACACAAGCATAAAGTGAAACCCGCTGTTGTACCTTTTTAGCAGTTTGAGCTACTGTAGCTCTTCCCATGAATCCACCCACACAAGCCAACCTTCAACTCCCCTACCAGCTAGATTTTGATTTTGGGTATTAATAGTTATATTGCCACATTCTCAGTTATGCATGTACAGCTCACAATTAAATGCTATCCTAAAACATTCATAGACACTAATCAAAATTGTCAGTTTTACCCTCTTCTTGTTTGTCACAACTTAACTTGTTGACTTTTATACCATGAAGACATAATAAGTGTCAATCAACTTAACTATCAGTGGTCTGTTATAGATGGTGACAAACATATTTTGTAAAAAGAACTAAGTAACCTGCACGGAAGAGCATTCAGCACTTTTTGTTTGTTTGGATTGAAATTGAGGTAACCAGTTGAGCATGATGAAATAAACTGATTTTTTTTCCCCCCAAAGTAACAGTAGCTCTGTTGTATTTGTTCTTAAGTTCCTAAACATATCTTAAACAAGTTAGAATCTACAATGGTTGGACAATGTAACTGTCCATGGGACAATTACATTGTTAAATTAATAAAAAAGCAAGTTGGTTTCTAGAAATTAGAATGTGAGACATTTGTGGTATGTCTTAGTAATCCAGGTAAGCTGTGGTGTTAAACAGTTTAAACGAGCTGCAAGCTGGATAAAACATGGACACCTTCAATAAGAACTAACTGGGTTTTTCAGCTATCTTTATTAGTCATTTTAAAACATGTGGTTATTTAAATCTGCATTTGAAAACTATGGGTCTACTACTCTTTAAGTAAAATAATCAAAGACACAAATGCTTTCCACGAAGCAATATGCAAAGGAGGATCTGGATGAGATAAAGCTGGTATAAAAACAAGGAATCTTTATGCTACCTCTCAGCTGTGGAGGAGGCCTTTCTTTGACAAATCACTGCCAACGAACTGCTTCCCGGTGCCATTTCCTGTTTGATCTCCCACGCGACGAGGTTGCTGGGTTTCACAGCAAGGAAGTTGATGCCTGACTGGAACCACACCCTACAGAGAGAAGACAAGAAAAAGAAAACAAGAGCAGGAGAAGAGATAGAAAGTGAGGTTAATCTAAAGTTCACATATGCACATTAAAAACAGAGAAGCAGAGTTATTAGTGTGACAGTTTAAAGCGGGGATTGGTTAAAAATTCAATCAGCTTTGCTTGGAATTTCCCTGCCCTGATTTTCACTCTGGTTTTCTTTGATCTCCGATATGCGCCTGACTTTCTTGCTATAAAATGTCTTTTAAAACTGATCCTCACAACATGGATCTGCCTGTCCCGGTGCTCTTTGGTGGGAAAAGAAAAAGGTGTGACAGGAAGAAGACAATGGAATGACAGGAGATGCAGTTATGAAAGTTAATATATATATATATATTTTTTACCAGAATAACATCTGAACAGTATATGAACCCGATGTGCCATATTATAGATCAGACTATCATTATTTTGGGTATTTACATTTTTCACCCCCGTTTATAGTTTGTAGCTAATTCTGAATATCATCAGTACATTTTAAAAGATATATCAATGTTCTTTTATATTGGTTTTATGCCACCCTTGTCTTATCTTTTATATTTGTATCCCTTCTTTTTTTTGTTTTTCCTTTCTTTCTTTTTGTCTAATGCCACATAGGTTCCCTCTTCATATTCCCATTTTCTTTAAATCCCCTCCTCATTTACCTTTTTTTACATGCTTGTTATGCAGGTTTACTTTAAACTTCCTCAAATCTCTTTTTTAGTTTTTCTTTCCTCATCTCCCTTTGCATCTCTTACTCTTTTCTGCATCAGCTGCTTTAACTCCTTCTCCTCAAATTTCTACTCAGTCTTTACCTCTCTTTCTCGCCTATATACGTTCCCTAATTCCTAAATTTACCCCACCTCCATTCTAAAGTTTTAGAGTGTCCTGTTGTTCATGTCTTTATGTTTGCTTTCTCTCCTTCATTCAACCATTCCTTCTTTCTAATCTGTCCCGGTGTGTTTTGCTCTATTTATTACATTGACAAGACCCTCCCTCAGCTTAATAACACATTTTCCAGCTATGCACAAACATACACACTCCCTACTTTTCACATAAGCAGAAATACAAAGCAATGCCTTAGTTTGTTTAAAGGAATGCTTTTATTTTTTCAAAATATATGGGATTCCTACACAGGTTCTAATATACATGGTGGCAATAAAGACTTATACTCCGTTCAAAATGTTCCTTTAAAAAATTTCAAGTATGTGGAGAGTGCTAAAAAAAACTGTAAGATTTTTAAACAGACTTATGCTAAATTTATGAGGTTTGTTTTTGGTTTTACACATAACACCTTAATTTTAAAACAGTCATTGGTGAATTTGGTTGCCTGTTTTTCTGACGTTAACTTTCAATTTAGGTTATACCGTCCTGTTGGTGTAAAAACTGAGGTAGCTCTAAAATGCCCAATAAAGCAGTAAAACTAGTTTTCTCTAAAATTGTTGCAAATATAATTAAAGATACTACAGGAGATCACATGACTTTGAGAAAAAACATGTAACTGCCAATGCCGCTCTGTGTTTCAAAAAGACTGCAGACTCTTTTGTTAATATGTTGCCCATTGCCAAAACCGGCAGTTTTGGTTAAAAAACAACCTAATATTTTTCCTTACAAATTTACATTAACAAATCTTTGCCAAATCTCTAAAACTCATAGATTGGGTTAAACAAATACCATCTCCAAACATATTACAGACATAGAGAGCTTGTAAGCAAAATGCTTGAATATAGCAAATGTCAGCAAATGGTGTAATATATCTTAACAGCAACTAACAGTATAGTAAGCATAGTAAGCTATAAATATGTTCCACAAGGTTTCTATACATGTACTTTTGAGATATTACAACTAAATATTTGTGTTTCACAGAAGGTGTATATTTCATCCAAAAAAGAAGAAATAAATTATTTTGAAAGAATTTAATATTGCATAAATGCATTTGTTTATGTGTCATGCATCAAAAAAAAACAGTTCATTGCACATTCAAAAACCACAAAAGAGATTTTTTAATTTAAAAGCTAAATGATGATTTAAACAAACCGCATTGGATTGTGAGAAATATATATTTCTGAGTTGTGAATTCTGTATCATTTTTGCTCCCCCGCTTGTGTGTCCTCCATATCCAAATAAAATATAAATTAATGTACTTCAAAAGAAAGTCAAAACATCTGTCATGGTGTGTAGTTCTGATGGACTCAAATGCCAGAGGCAGGAACTTGATGTGGGAATGTTAAATGAACAACTAAGTATAATACTTCAACATATATCACTGTGGACCACTGTGCGCAAAAGCAGAAACGAAACAGTGACCAGGTAGCAATAGGAAATGTAGAAGAATAGAAAATATGTGGAGGGATCAAGCAAATAGTGAAAGAAACAAGGGGGCTTCAATCCTAGGGGAAATGCTTACTAAACTGGAACAGGTGGCTGATGGGTAATAAGGTGCAGCTGACAGAAAGAACCAGGCAAAAAAACTGAGGAGGACACAGGAGCAACGAGGTCTGAGGAAACACTAACAGAGAAAGTAGAAAAAAAAGGATCTCAATAAACAACCGAATACAATGAATAAACATTAAGGACCTAACTAAAATAAGTAAGACTAGACTGAACCAAAGTAAAGCAGAAATAAGTCTGCTCAAATCTAAGCAATGAAGGGACAACGAACAATGACTAATGCCACAGACATACGCACAGAAAACTTTTCAAAAACACAGCTCAAAATAAAACTCAAAACAAAATTAATATCATCTAAATAAAAAAACCATAGGACGACAATATTCAAATAATGACAGCACAGCATTATAAGTACATACACATTTTTTCTTAAACAACATCAACAAAGGGCACAAATGTAACCCCTAAAACAATTTACTCCCCAGGTTTTACTGGTGTACTCGCCAAAAAAGCTTTCAATAATTTTAACTTGATGTCATAATATTTCCTATCTTGCAACATAAAGTGGCGTACTCAAAATTGCTTTGTACACAGACCTACATTTAGGCTCCTGCATATCACATGAATAATGTAATTTTTCCTTCTCATCTTTTTTTTTTTTTTTTTTTGACCATACTGAATAATAGCCTGACTGCCTGGGATTTGTATGGTAACATGAGTGGATCTTCATTGGTTCGGATAGAACACCTGCAGAGTATGTGAGATTAAGAGAATTTACATTTTCAGCAACACAGCAACCTGGTATATTATAAATAAAAATGATTGCAAAAAAATAAAAAATAAAGAAAACGTTCAGTGTGTAGTCTTACATCTCAAACTTTAGTCTATAATCAGCAACAGTTACGATGTTAAATGTAATAATTTTTATAGGAAATAAAATCTTAGAAAATTGAACTTAATCAAAATAGCAAAATCATCTAAATACTAACAAGAGGGAAATTATTTTTAACTAGATACACACTGACATGTTTTACAGTATTTCCTAAAAATTAAATTATATTAAAGAGACCAAATTTGATTAAATATAGAAATTGCCACAGTTACAAACAAATTATTTTTTTCTGTGACTCATTTGCATACTTTTGATTTAAAATAAAAAACTGATAAAATATGTTAGAAAAATAATAAACAATGCAAAGTAATTGTATAGTACAGAGTTACTACGAATGTAACAGACAAAGAACAAGCAGTGGCAGTACACCTTTCTGTTGACACAACTTTATCTTCTTTTAATTCTTTTTTTCTCATGAACTTTAACTTGGGAAGAGTTAAATTTACATGAAAGCTTTATAGTTTTTTTAATTATTGTTTTTAGTTAAGCAAAAGTGGGTTATCACAGAGGACATGAGAGTACCTGCAGTTGTCATGATGTGCATGTCAACTCTACCTGATCAAAGTTGAGAATGTTGTATGACAGATATTTCATCAGAAATATTTTTTGGCGAATTCTCTTCTAGTTTTACACATGGGAAGTGTATCATATTTCAGATGCATACACTAAATAAATAAAACAGAGCAGATAAGAGTGTCTAGTCATTGTAACAGGTACAGAAAAACGTACTGTGCTGGTTATATGTTAAGAAACAACAAAAAAATTAAAAAAATTTAAATTAGCCAGTACAGTATCCTTGTAGAGTATTTTTTGTTTAATCCTTATAAATTTCCTTTTGTTGCATCCATTTCCATACCTATTGAACACAATAGAAAACAAGAAGACTGGTCATTTTAACAGCATTCTGATGAATTTAATCACACCAAAAAAGAGGCGTGATGTTATTTTTTTTCTTTATATTCTAAAAAGCTATACTTCTGACCACTACTGCAAAGATATGTCAAATATAGGTGGTACAAAAGAAGGAAATGATGTCAGGTTGTGATCAATGACTCGAGCAGAGGTGGAATTGAGAGAATAAATAATTTATTTTGGGGGAAGAATAATGAACATAAACGGAACATAAACGGAACATAAACAGGAGCTAGGGCAAAGCGGAAATGGAACAATGCGGAACGTAAACAAACAGCGAACGGAACCGGGACGCGGGACTACAAACGTACACAAAACAGAGAACTGAAGCGAGACGCGGGAACTACAATTCTGAATAAATAAAACAATCGAAATAAACAAACCACCATAAGAACACGAGAATGGGAAATAAACTAACAGACAACAAAACAACAATATAATAATAATCACAAGGGAGAAAATAAACTGAGGCAGGGAACTGGGGAGAAAAGGATGGGGAAGGAAGCACGGGAAACCGCAGACTACAAGAAAACAAAAACCAAAGTAAATACCAGGAAGGGACCAGGGGAGCATAATGATGGAGAAGAGCCAGGACAGAGTATTAGGCGAGCAAGAGGCGAAACGGCTTATGGGGAGACGTGGAGGAAAAAGACTCAACCAAAATAGAAAATAACCTAAAAAAACAATAACTAATGATAACAAAGTAAAATAAAGCAACTATAACAAATTAAACAGCAAACTAACAGAGAACAAAACACAGATCATGACACACAAGGAGAAAGAGAGAGCAGACAGTGAGGGAAAAAACAAAGACTCAACCCAACTAGAAAATCACCTAAACAAAACAATAACCAAATATAATTAATGATAACAACGACTAATTAATAATGAACTGAACCAAACCAAAAACACGGATCATGACAAATGAATTTCATTTTTGTATTTTAAAAATTAAATTCAGTGTCATCATTGCTTTGCATACTTGAAGCAGGTATCGAAATGGAGTTAGCAAGTGTAATAAACAATTGCGGATATGAGGAGTATGATATGAAACAAAAAGAATGTAAATATTCACCAGCAAGATAACATATTACACGAAGAAGGGAAAAGCATAAAGAACAGCACTTTTTCCTGTAGTTTTTAAGAAATTCTTATGCAATACAGTATATGCCTCAGTGTGCGTGTGTGTGTCTGTCAGAGAACCATGTGACGGACAGGGCTGAATCCCAAAGCTGTCTCTGTCAGGTCTGTGTACAGCAAGAGTCTGACAAGTGTCTGAAGGTTTTTTTCCTCTATTAGTTTTTTGGTAATAAAGAAAGACAAGTTAACTTCTCCCTGTTCTCTCTTACCGTAACTCTCACTGTGCCTTGTTCACCCCCCTTTGTATTTATCTGCCTCTGTTGCATTTCTGACAGCAATGATCTTATGTCCGGAAACTTTGCGATAGATCCCCACAACACAGTTTGTCTTCACAAACCTTGCTATCTTATATTAACAAGCATCACATGTTTCATGTTTACTCACTAAATCCATGTAGGAAGCAACAAGGACTTTTTTGCAACACAGAACATAAACAAGTTTGTTTATATTTATATATATATATATATATATATATATATATATATATATATATATATATATATATATATATATATATATATATATATATATATCTATATATATATATATATATATTTGCCTTAATTTCAGAGCTGCTCTTTGTTAATGGCCAGCTCCATTTAAAATGGGAATAAATAGGTTTGGTCTGGTTAATGCTAAGATGCTAACAATAGATGTCAAATTTGTAATAAGTTTCTATTGCCTTTCTTTTAGGCCACCCATGTCAGTGTCATAAAAGTATTACTGCAGCTAGGGGAAAATAAATACCTGCAGTTTAAAGAACACTTTCAAGCATGAAAGTGTCCAAGACCCGATGAAAATAAAACAAAAAATTATAAAATCATAATCCCAGATTCTGACGAAAGATTTGAGGGGGACAGAATCTACAGGAATTTCTTAGCCCACTTTGTGTTTGAAGTCTACATTCAATTAAATCATCTACCAGGATACTTCAGAGCACTTCATGCCTCCTTTGCTGTCAAGGTTTATGGTGATGCTTTTATGTTCACCCAGCCGAAGAGAACAAATGCTGGTTCAGTGACAAAGGTGTTAGTGTGATTGATATGGCAGCCAACTCACTTGACATAAACCCTATTGACAATCAAAAAATAAATTGGTAAGAGGAGGATGAGAGAAACAAGACCCAGCAACATAAATTGGTGCGTTCAGGAGTTTATGATGGTAGTCAGGGGTGTGGCTTTGCTTTGGCAGAGGAGCCAGCAAATATATGTTGTTCAATTCAAAGTCACAATTGTAAAACTTATGATTAATAAAGGCTTGATATATTTTACTCTTTATGTAACTATTTTAAGAGTTTAGTTTCCGAAATGAATATTGAACTTTTTGAATAATAAAACATTTTTATATAGCTTTTAAATGGTGGAACTCACATATTTCTAACCAACAAACTTCACATGAACACTGGCTATAATTGGATCATCCAGTGCTCTTATTTCCATAGTGCCTGGACTAAATGGTGCTTCTTTAATCACTTTACCATTGCTGTTTTATGTGCTTCGCTAATGGCCACATACATGGTGAAACTGGGAGCCTTGAGCACCAACTTATGATGCTTTGTTTGCACCTGACATTTACCAGGTAAGCACTATTTTACACTTCCAAAACACTTATACAATCAAAGTTTTGTAAAAAGCTTCCACACAAAATTTTTAATTTGTAATTCTAATAGGAAACAGTTGTTGTATGTAACTATTAACTCTACAAACATGGCTAAGAGAAAATGCTATGTTAAGCCTGTATGGTGAATTTACCTTCTCTGAATTTGTTGAACACAAGAGATTTAAATTGTAACAAAAAGGTTCCTCGCTAAGTAACAAAATAAGACAAAAAACAAAAAAACGCTAACGATATAAAAGACAAGTTGAATTTGAATGTTGTGATCCGTATGCATAGCTTACACTTTGGCCAAACTAAGTAGTTCACAGCCAGTTATTCCTCCCAACTGTCCCATTTTATCTTCGAATGGACTTCAAATAAATATTGTAGGCTTTTAAAATTGTCAATTAAGAATAAAAAAACTATTTTGGAATGAATGAGCTTTTTCTACAGAAACATTAGTTAGTACTCACACATATACATATTTCCTTTTCAAAAAAGCCCAATTAGAAAGTCTGATACACCTAGAGGTAAAATACATGAGTATTAGTTATTGGATTTTGCAATAAAATAATAGGAAATAAATTCTGGCTAATTATTGCAGTGTATATTGTGAGCCAACACATTTGTATGCTCACTTCCGTTTAGCTAGTCAGGCAAATATGTAACAAAAAGCTACTTTAGGGGTGTAACTCGTAAGTGACTACCCTTATCAAGTCCCGTTGGCACAAAAATGGTCGTGTGTCTGTGGTAGAAAACCTATATTTACGTCATCAAAACTTTCCAGGGGATAAACAGATGAAGGAAACTAAACCAGGAATCAAAACTTACAGGCCGATGTGAGACTAGTTACTCTATTTATCAGTTGTTCATTATATGTTGATAGGTGATATACTACTATTGATATTTCTATTGATTTATGTACAACCACTGTTTCAAATGCATTTTCTGCCAGACTGCTTTATGGGTGTCCAACCCCTTTAGCTTGTCTGTCTTCTGGGCCACTCTGTTTTAAAAGCGTGTGGAGTAAAAACTGACAGATCGCTTCAGCAAGAGTGAGTCAAACGGCTTGGTAGAAAACAAAGCTCTACAACTGATTTGGATGATTTCACAAATTGGTACAGTAAACACATTTGCAGGTACAACAGTATAATTTAATCTTGGTAGGTTTATGTGCTTAATTTTCTTTCTTTTTTCTTTTTTTTTACTAAAAAGCAGATTGAAAGCAATACATTTATACTTTCAAGACTTTTGCCAAAAAGCAACCAGTCCCCAGGGTGCAAAAGATGACATTATAGGTAAAAGATCAACATATTTATCTGGTCCTTGTACTAACATTTCACTGAAAATATATTATATCAAATAGACATATATGATTAGGCTTTATAAAATTGGAAAACACTCTTTTTGTGATCTTTACATTTGTCTCTTATAATGTTATACAATTTCCTAAAGGATATGTGATACACATTGTTTGCAAAGCTAAAGTGTTTGTATATCATTCTCCATTTTTCATGTACAAACCATGCCAATTGTCTCTGTAAATACATCACTGCATTGTAATGTGTTTTTATGACTTTGTCTTAATAGCTTACCAACTTCAGAGTCTTTCTTTTCATTGACAAACTGCTAAATAAACATTTAGAAATATCTGATTGCTCAGAAACCAACTCATATAATTTTAGCTGAAATTAGATAAAAAGTCAGATGTTGCTACATCTATGAATAATAGAGTCAAAGCAGAAAATATGATTACAAATATTATATTTATTGCAATAAGATATAAGCCCGTACGAATGCCTGGAAGTTAGATAAGTAGAATTTGTGACAGTTTGTAAAGCGACAGCTGTAGCAAGAGTAGGAAAAATGGCAACAAGACAAAAGCAGACTGATAAAATTCAACAAAACAGCTGCGTAGTCCTCAGCACACCGACAGAAGGTAACTCCACTCAACACGAGTGGCATTTAAATGAGACAACTGTCAAATCATTAAATCTTT
Organism: Orestias chungarensis; assembly: GCA_032876305.1. Classification (NCBI taxonomy): domain Eukaryota; kingdom Metazoa; phylum Chordata; class Actinopteri; order Cyprinodontiformes; family Cyprinodontidae; genus Orestias; species Orestias chungarensis. The sequence continues at coordinate 1,498,239 of JAVLVB010000059.1, read as the reverse complement.
TTTTTTCTCCGCTTTTTTCTAGTTTTTGAAAGACAGAAGGAAAACAATCTGTTGTTGTGATCAGAACAGTAAAATGTCTAAAGGTTACCTTTTCATATGACAAGCTGTCAGAAAACTCCAAAACTGGAAAATGTGTTCTTTTAACAAACCCATCAAAAAATGTGTTTGTTAAATTAAACATAATTTTGAATCTCTGAATAATGTTACACTATATCTGTTGAATTAAATTGGATTTGTGTGTTAAGGATGAGAAGATTTTTTATTGTATCTTAAAGTTATATTCTACTGGATTGTGCATCCAGAATAAAAACACTTAATGTTTGTATTCAGTACAAGGCACCATACTTTAAAACTAATAAAGTGTTATATATAATTTAATTTTCATTATGTTTTCTTTTACTTTGATTTGGAATCCTTCAATTTTCTTTGTTTGAACAGGTTTTTTTCTTGGTATTATGATTATTACTATTATTATTATTATTATTATTATTATTATTATTACATATTCAATAAAAAAACTACCAAGTTGTAAGCCCTGCTTTATAAGAGAAATTAGAAAAAGAAAAATTAAAAAGCATCTCTGCTGTTAATGTTTTTTTTTTGAAAAACTAAAAGGGTCAAAAAATTAGGAAGAAAAGAGGAGACAATAGTTGTTTATTTTCTAGATCATGCCACTAAAGGAGCTGTTCAGGTCAATAAAATGTTTCTGTGTTTACTCCTTTGTGAATCTTTAGACCAGTCCTTCTGGGTTTTCCTATGGCAGATTTTTGTCTGGCTGGGGATCACATTAAATGGCTAATCATACTGATCTGGTTTTGTATTTCCTTTTTATTGTCCCCACAATCTTGCTCAGGATTTAAAACTGATGCAAATTTAGTGACTCAATCCAGCCACCTGGGTTTCTTTAGATACATTTCTAACTAGAAAACATTCTGCTGTCAACTGATCTTTATTGTGACCTATTACAAATAGGATCAAACTAGACTGTTACTAGTTTTGAATGTAATCATATGCTTGTTTTGAAATTAATTAGAATTAATTAGGACCAAATTAAACTCTAAATATGTGTACATATATTGGAATGTTTTGTCTTGTAAAGTTAAATGTAACCCAATTCTATCTGCTTTCTCTTAATCCATATATTTACTGTATAAACAGAAATATCCTGAGTATTTGATAATTGGAACAAACAGAATTTATTGGCTCCCACATTGTTAGCAAATTTTGGCTTTCAAAGACACCTTACTTATTTATTAAAAATACAGCAGATGTATGGCATCTGTAAGACAGCTTCAGGCTAATGGTTATGATGCTGCCTGAAAAAAATATATAGAAATTTTATATTTGCTTTTTAATAGACGAGTGTTAACCTTCAGCAAATACATTTTTAATGCTTCATGCAGTATAGGGTTAGAAAGCACGCTCTTAAGAGAACAGTAACAACAGTGAGGTAAGACACAAAAGAGTGTTTTAAAAGGACAGTTACCCCAAGTGTGACTACACATTATTCATGAGGTGGAATAGAGGACAAAAAAGTCAATGTTTTGAGGTGACCAAAAACCCCTGATGTCATTCCATCAGAAAATGTTTGTAAGACTTTTGAAAATGTATGTGCCATGAGAAGAGCCTAAAAACCTCCCTCATTTACACCATTTTTTTGTTTTTAGGAAGTAATTGGTCAGATTTTTGGCAAACTATTTTGAGTCTCGCAAAGGGATAGCCAAAATGTTTTAGGCATTCCAACAATGTTTAAAGCAAATGTATCTAAACCTAACAGGGAAAGGGAACAATGACAACATGTTTAAAACTGAGTAGGAAACTAAATTATGTATTTTAAATTGTCGCATGAAATATCAACTATCTATATTTGTGGCCACATTGCCTGTTTTAAGAAGTACTACCCCATCACTGTGAAAAATGTCATCTGATGCCTACCGTTCAAGATTTCTTTATTATAAACTTTGATTTAACCTCTGTTTTCCTACAGGAAGCCATTACTGAACTTCTTTTTTATGCTTTCTTCACACATATGTGCTGCAAAGCAATAAAGAGTTCTAATTACACAGGTTAGACCGTTAAAAAGCAAAATCAAGTGGGCTAAACGTTATAAAAGGACCAGTATAAATAGAGTTTCAATGCAAATGTTACAACTCTCTCTGATTAGGTTAGGACTGCCTACAGCCTGGGAGAGCTGCCATGGAAATGAAAATCAGCAGGAGCTGATTAGCAAATTGACATAATGCTTCAAACTGGGTTTGTAAGCATAGCTGAATATATTTCATAAATTATTACAATTGTTGTACATTCTAAAAGCACATTTCACTCTCACAAGAGCACAGTGGGAACATTAATTCCCTTTTGAATACCTGGCAGCTGACACACAAGCTTATGATTGCATCAGTACAAAAGCACAAGCTTGACTTGAGACTGTCTTTGATACTAGTTAACAAAAAAATCAGTATAGGTGTTATCCCCTGATTTGAAAAGAAATTAAATCTAAGCTGGTTAGAAAGGATATGCAATACCAGTATGCCCAAAACTGCAGACAAAAACCAAGGAAACTTTTTGAAACATCCACTGTTTGAATGTCAACTGTTTTTATTAAATTTTTTTAAAAACTAGAATTGGGGGATATCATTTGAACACAAGCTGTTTTCTTCTAATTTTGTTTTTGGTAGAGCTAAACCTCCTGTTGTTAACATTTGTTTGTAAAACAGGACATTCAATTAAATGTTATTAGATGCGTACTTCTGTACTGTTCACATGGCTCTTAAAATATATAAATAAAAATTAATTCCTTAATTTCCTGTCAGATTCAAAACTTATATATATCTACCACAGAAACGTTATCTATTTTTTTACTCTTTAGTGTTTTAAATTCCTTCAAACAAAAATTTGATTATTTTTATTTTTTTCACTTAGAAACAGCATGGTAATGCTGACTCAGAAAGTAAGAAATCTATATCCAGCCGGCAAATCCCAACAGGTGTAGCTGTATAAGTTTTTCTCTTTTTATATATCTGTCCAACAAATTATATGAGTTACTAATATATATTCAATGTGCGATAACAGGTAGAGAATGGCAAAGTAGATCAATTAGAAAAAAGAAGGAAATGACAAAAAGTTAAACTGACCTTTAGGAGCGGAAGAGAAATGAATAAACAAATATGGTTTGCATCACGCCTCTGTATTATTTGCATGGCCTTAGCTTGGCTCCATGCATATGTACGTCTTTGCTTTAGTTTCTTTATTTGACAGGTGTCCCTGTGCCACCCTGTCTTTCTTTGGCCCAGGTGTTGCGGTGCGATAAGAGCTCCACTCCGAGACCTCTTCTCCTTCCTCTGCCCTGATCCCCTCCATTCTGGCCTAACTGAACCTGCCAACACCTCATAGACAAAGAGCTTGTTTCCACATCGACAGTCAACTTTAGAGCTCATTCAACAAAAACATCCAGTAACTGTTACAGCGACATTAACTGAAGTTATTAGCCGTGCTGAATCATTTACGCTGCTATATGGACTAAACATCAAAATGACAAATAGCTGTGGTGAAAACCTAATGGAGAAAGGGGAACTGAGGTGCTGGTTTATGCTCTTGATGACTGCTAGGAGGGAAAGCCCAGGAAGGAAAAAGTGAGAGGCATAGTTCACCGGACACAATAAGAGGTAAGTCACTAAAACAGATCCTGACCCCAGATGCAGTTAAAACATCCTGCCATTTGGTCTTGCAATTTTGACAATGCCATGGGGTTTCCAAGAAACTCGCCAAGTGTCCTTTTGACATTGCATTATTGGATGCCAACAGCAATAGTTGAAAAGAAGTCCCAAGATCTTCATTACACCTTAAGGGGATTAGGTGGAGAGACAACATTTCTCTTAAGCAAAGTTGAAGAAAGTTTTGTTATTTATACACAAACATAATTAGGCAATTGATACGCCATTGGTATAATTACACTTTCAGAATCTTTCCTTGGGGCTGATATATTATGCTTAGAAGATTTTGGTTAGACCTAGAAAAATACATATAACTTTAAAAAATGCATGTCATAATCTGATAAATCCATTCGAGGCATTGTCAAATACAGTAGTTGGCCTTTACTAGTATTAGCCTAATGTGCAATTGTCTGTTTCACCAGCAACACTTTTAAGCCTTGGCGGGCTATGGCTGTTTTAATTATCTAGTTTTCGTAGGTGCTGTTTGTTGTAAGCGAAAGGTAGAATGTACTGACTGCTGCAGCTGACTATGTGAAGATACATGTTCTAAGCATTCACAGAATTGTTAGCATGGAGGAGAGTTATGCTAAAAGCAGCTCACACCTGTTATTAACGTTAATAAAACCTAAATAAAGGCAAAACCTTTATTGAGAAACACTTGAATATTACAAAACCTTTCAAGAGATACATTCGTAGTAAAATAATACTGAGCTTATACTCTGATACTTAGTTTATTGTTTAGTATTGTGACAGAAAAATCTGACTGTTTTCAAGTTTTCCATATTGTTAACCATCTTAAACTTTTTGCAGTCTTTCATCATGTTCCGGAGTCACCTCTAGCCTAATGCTCATCACAATAACCCCCTTAAATGGAATATGCTTGTTCACCCTACTTGGTATGCTTTTTGCTATACAAAAATAGGAGCCCCCACCCTTTCTATCAACCAGACTCCAATTGTCTTTATCTCCAAGTACCCACGAGGGAATGCAAACACTCCAATATGGTTGAATTATACAAGTTGACCATCATGATGCACAAAGGTGTGATGTAGCAATGACACCCGAAAGATTTAAGGCAAAAAGACACCAAGACCACGACAATCTTGAATTATAGGTGCCACTTCAGCCAAAGTTTTAAAATCATATAACCATTCTCAAATTGGTTTAAACAGTCAACAAGACACTGAAAAAGGAATTCCTCATCCTGCAAGCTGCTGCTTCAGCAGGAGAAAATCCTGCCGCATACGCTGCTGCACCAGGCGCACTCCAAAACGTCCTGTCTGAGATTCATTTACTTTGATCTCCAGGTGAGAGACTTGTTTGGTAAAGGCAATTTAATTTTTGCTACTATGAAGCTTAGTTACTTTTGCCGAAACTAAACCAGTATGACATTAAGATTATGGGGGATCTTTAATACTTCAAGTAAATCACTGCTTCTAGTAGCAGCTGATAAAACTCACCAAAAGCCTCCTGTGGAACTACAACAAAGCCTTTTCAGTCTTTTAATTTTTAGCAAAATTCAGCATCTTAAATGCCATTAAAAGGAAAATGCAGTGGGAACATTGTAAATAAACAAAAAATCTGTTTGCTAAAGAATTACCTTCCTAAAGGAGTGGATATTTGTGAGCTAGTGAAGACAGATACAATGTGATATTACAATAGCTGTATAACAAGAGTTCTGCAGTCTGATCTAGCCTGATTCAATTACACATACGGTTTGGTGATGTAAGGTTTTACAGAAGAAGATGGATTTTTGAGTCACTCACTTCTGTCAATTTGCAAAGTTGCACACAAAGAAAGTAGGCAGAATGCAGAATGTATTTTATAGTTTTAAATTTTACCATTATGGTGAAAATTGTTGTTTAAGGTAGAATGACTATTGTCTGTAAATGCTTTGCTATACGGTACCTGCAAATAGGCAACCTTTTGCCTTACAAGATTATTGTGTTGAATTAAAATTAGCTACCAGGCCCCAATCTCTTTAAAACTTTACTTTTCACTCCAAGTGGTTTACCATAAAGAGATCAATTGATTAATTCCAACATTTATTTACCATATACCAAATCACTGCCAACAATTATTCTTTTGACAAAACAAGCAGAATTTCCCCTCTTCATGTCATATTTTAAGTTTTGGTGCTTCCTATTTATCCCAGTCTCCTGATTTATTTCATGGCTGCCTCCTCTTTTTAAGTTTATTCCAATCAACGCCTACTCTTTTGTGTTATCCTTCACACTTTTCCCTTCCCTTTCAAACGTCTTGTTTAAAACCCAACTCCCTTCATTCCCGCTTCCTCTGCTGCACCTTTTTCACATTTCTTCTCCTCACCATTAGAGTTTATGTTTGAAGATCTTATGCAAACCTGCATTGAACTCTATAGGTGTCTTCAGCTTTAATTCCCCCATGACTCTGTAGTGTAATCCGTGTAATCCTTGTGTGTCTCCTTGCTGTTTGATTAGTGGGAAATCTACACAAAAAATTCAGCACTTGCCTCTATTGCATGTGTAAAATTTTCAAATAAGTCTTTTTTCAGGACAAAAAACTAAAACTCTTGCTGCCGAAGCTAGGTGAAAAGACAGACCTTTCCTGTTTATCATTGGAAAGCTGCAAAATAGACTTATTGTCACTTATAACAATGCCAATTTAATTTCATTGCACTTAAGAGTCTGCAAATTAAGTTATTTAGTTAACTTACATAATGTGTCTACAAAACTGCTAACCTAACTGAGAAAATTATGAAGTTTGCTTGAGGTGTTTAGTGAGCTTTCAGAATCAGAATCAGAATCAGAATCATAATCGTTTATTATCATTCACACACATGGGGTACATGAGCACGAACTAAATTACTGGGGTGACGAAGACCCGTAGCTGCTGCACCTACGACGCGCTGCTTTGAGTGTATGTAAATCAAGGAAGTTTCTTACCTGATAGAGAGTTAAAGGCTAATATGATGGATGAGACACTATGTATTTATGCATTCACACAAATAAGTGTGTGAAAATACAAGAGAAATCAAACTACAAAAGAATTAGGCAGGTGTGACACAACATTGCAAGTTGTATAAACAGATGAAGAGGAATATTAATTTGCAACTTTTTAAAATGAGTACAAAAATAATTTGTTTTGCATAGAGTCTGGTGTCTCACCAGACAGAATTGTGAGAAATAGTTTGAATATATATTGCAGACTATAAACACCTTAGAATATAAAACATCTCCAATCAACTCTAGAAATACTAATAAAACTTCTGAAACTGTCATGCGATATATAAAATGCATGCTTTTTGTGATTAATTAAGCAAGCGGAAAAAAATATGCAAATCTGAAATTGAAGCTGCATCTGCATGGAGGTTTTAGAATAAATGTTTTGTTACATAATTTAGAGGTAACACACAATATAAACTGTAGCAACTGTCCATATACAAAAAGACGACTTTAAGGTTAATTGGTCTCTCCTAATTATTTTTAGGTGTAAGTGCATGCACGGTTGTTTACCCTGTGTGTCTTATTTTGCCATGTGATAGACTGATGACCTATCCAGGGTGCAAACTGCCTCTTGGCAAATGGCCACTGGAGACATGGTCCAGACCCCTGTGACCCTGCACAGATAAGCAGCTATACACAATGGATAGATAGATAGATGGATGAACATAAGTGTATTTGTACACCCGGTCTGAGTTACTGATAACATTTAAAATTTCTTTCCACAAATTAATTAAATATGTGTTACTCACTGTGTAAGTTTTCAACTCTCACAGAGCAAATGGGCGTTTTGGTGTACTGGAATTCCTTTTTACATTCTATTTATTGCTTGTTAGTTTTTCTTCAGGATGTTCTTTTAATGCATTTTATCTTATGTTAAAATCATGGCTTTGCTGCTTAAAAGACAAGGAAACTGCTAGCTGGTAAATGAAGAAAAAGTTAGCATATATTCTTGTTTCTTTTTTGTTGTTTTTTTCCTATTCTTCAATTATTCACCTATTTACCTAAACAGTGTCAGTAAACATGTTCCCTCCTCTGATGCCACCCACTGCTGATCATATTTTGACAGGTTCTGGGAACCTACACCAAGACAGCACATGGCATTGTACCCCACAATTTATGTCTTAAAGCAACACTATTTTGGCAGAATGGAGCTGCGTCGCAGTTTAAACTTTCCAGTACAACATCTATAATGGGAAACTGTGAAATAGTCTTTACAAAGATTTATGCTTTCTCCACATTAGTTGCACATAAACTGTGGTGACAGATGTTGCTGCCTTTTTTGTTTTTAGTTTAGGCGTCCCCAATCCCTGTGCTCTCCACCTTCTGCTTTCATTGGAGCAGTTGGCAGCTTAGTAGCAGCAGGGGCAAACCTCAGTACTTCCAAATACCACAACATGGCCACAACATGGATAGAATGCAGGATGATTTTCTGCTCCAAAAGTAGGAGAAGTATCCCAGTCCCTTGTTAATGAATGGGAGAATAAAGAAATGGGGGATTTACTGGCCGACTGGTGCTACATTGGCAGTGATGCAGTGTGCTGTACCTGTCTGTAGGGTGAAGCTTTCACAAAAGGTAAAATTGTACATTCCCTCTACATTCCTTCCCTCAGGCATGAATGTAGAGGGAAACAGATTTTTTAGAAAAAAGGCACTGAAATGAGTCTCCTCCAGAGATATGGTGAGAAACCTGGCCTTTCAGAAGGGGCTCAGAGTAGAGCATCTGTTTTTCCACATTAATAGGAGCTAATTGCCTGGTGGACTCCTGTTCTGAGAACATATCAATCAGATGCAGAAAGCACTGAAGGTACTGAGTATCAAGGCTGACCAGGGAATGTCTTTGGATTTCCCCAGAGGAGCTGGCCCAAACTGCTGGAAAGAGGGAGGTCTGGGCTTCTCTGCCTAACCTGCTGCCTCCGTGACCTGATCCCACACAGTATAAGCGGTAGGTATGGACAGATGGATGGATGGACCTCTATATTCTATGTATCACATTGATCTTTTGTGTCTACCTGCTAACTAAATGTCCACAGGATTGCTCATTACAATGGCCTTTATCTGTGTTTTCAGCCATCTGTACTTTTTTTTCTTCTCTAGTCTGTTCAGAAATAGTTTGGTTCATCCCTAGCTTTATCTTTCTCTTCATGCTTCCCACATGCCACCTCCATGCTAGAGGACTCGTTATGCAGACCAACTATTCCCCTTTCCCAGACTTATCCCTCTCGACTGGAGTACTCATTACCATTTCCCTATCCACCATTTCTTGCAGTCATTTCTTTCTTCAATATTTTAGTACTTTGTAGTATCACACGCACACACAAATGTGCACATGTATAATATGTTACTTTTTTTTTCTATTTATAAAGTTGTTTTTATATCCCAACTTTGGTGTAAGATTTTTTATTGTTAGCACAGTTCTTTTAAATGGCAACAGACAGAGCAACATAAAACAGTTAAGCATTTATTCTCTGTAATAGGGGCGCACTAATAGGAAGGTGACTGGAACTGAACATTTTACAACTTAACAGGAAAACTTGGTGGCTAGCGGATGTTCTTATTTCATTTTGTTTAGAGTATATACCAAAGTGAAGGAGCTCGCACAAGCAATGGCAATTATTGGGTTTAATTGACAGGATGTCTTAGCTTTCTTTAATAATTTCTGTAAAGTGCTCAGTGATATTGTCACATGTCTGTAAGTATGTCTTTTTTTTGGAGCTGGGTGTTTCCTATACAACACACGATGCTATTTAATTACTGGTAGATAAAAAAAATGAAAACAACATTTATTATAATTAGCTTTTAAACATAAAATGTTTTTGAAATAAACCATAAGACATTACCTACCAATTTCAATATTTGTTTAGACCTTGCTGAAAACTTTTTAACACATATCCAATATTGAAATTTTTCCTAATTAAAAAGGTTAAACTTACAGCTAGTTCAGCCCATCTAAACAAACTTTCTGTGACTTTTTAATCAGCTGAAATAATTATGCTTAGATATTTTCCCTAAATTTAGTCTTCAGACGAAATTTTCATTTAATTTATTTCATCTTTTTAATAAAATTAATTGAAGAGATTAACCTAAAACCTGAATTACCAGGTCAAATTTTCAAATGCATTGAACCTCAACAGGTGCAAATTGTGCAAAATGTTTTTAGCTGACACCAAAAATTATTAATACATTTTTGTCTATTTAATAGTAGTAAAAACCACAAATCTTAGTGCTACAAATGGAAACCTTCTCCCCATTTCATACTACAATTGACTTTCATGTTAGCTAATAGTCTCTTTCTTTTAATTTGTATTTGTGCATTTTGTTTCCCCTGAACCAACTTACTTATATTATTTTTAGCCATTTGGCCATGCTACCATAAATAAAGTGTAAGACTATTGGTCTCAGCTTTGGTTTTTCAATGCTTTGTTTTGGTCTTGTTTTTTTAAATCAACAGGCTTAACTGAAATTTTACTAAAAGGGTTTAAAAGTTACGGCACATACATATAAAATGGATTTAGGGTAAATTGCAATTCAAATGAACAGATTTATTGCTTATATTGATTTGGGAGTTTTTATGCTTAAAAGTTTGGTGAAGAGCAGTTGTATGACAAACACAAACAGTAAATGAATACCATCGTAAAGGGTAATTAACCAATCACTAACCAAAGTTAGCTTGGTACCTGTTATACAATTTTAAAAGGCTAATAATAACGTAGCCAATGATTTTAGAATAGTTTTTGCAGCTAGCACAAAACCATACCATCAAAGCCATTTGTGGTAGTTGAGTTTAAAAAGGGACTTTGATATGGAGCATCAAAAGCCCTAATTGTGACCCAATTACTCAATTGGTCTAATTCTAGTTCTAACGGCAAGAAGCCTCACCATGGGAATGCAAAAACAACCATTTTAATAGTGTGTGCACCTGCAATTGTGTGTGAATAATGTATCCTTCCAGATCATGTTGCGTGGACTTTGATAAGGATGCTCCCTCCGTTCAACTGCTAGACAAGTAATCCCAAGATGACAAGTTAAATAATTTAGTTGACTGTACAGTTCACATAACAAATACTAATGAGGAGAAAGAGAAGGAGCAAGTGTGTGCTGGTGAGAGACAACATATAAGATCAGAGTTCTGAGAAATCAAAATAAGTTTTTGTCACAAAAGTGATGAGATTCTATTTTCCTCTTTCCCTTTTTACCCCATCTTTCCCGTTCATTTTTGCGCCACCTCTTCTCATTCTATTTCTTTTTTCCCTCCTAGGAATTACACTCAAACAAAATAGTGTTCAATCCTCTGAGGAAAACGGTTTACTTCCAAAAGAAACAGGACCGAATGTAGACTATGGTAATTTCACCTGAACAAGACCACAAAATATCCTATCCACTGCAAAGAGGTTTAAATGAGAAAAAAGATGTCCTGGGGTTACTCTGAGCCTTTTTTCTTATCCCAAACTGATCAGCTACAAAATTGTAGCAAGCCTGAGTTAAATTTGTTGGAGTGTATCTTTAGGATTGTGTAAATTTTTTATATAAAAATCTAGTTATATTTTAACTATTTTAATACCTTAAAGAACCAGTGTTTATTTATAGTCGGACCAAAGATTCTGCATTTTGCAAGATTAATTTATGTATCAAAATAGGGTTTGGACGCAGGATGTTAGACAAAAAAGCACAATAATATAAATATTGATGGAAATTAACGTACAGTAAAGATACAGATGAAGGGCTTGGAGTGCTTTTGAAATGAAAGAGAGGACAGAAAAATAATACAACAGAAGTGGGGGGTTTTGCTATGAATAATTCTCCATTCATCAGATCTAATTCACTAGGCTAATGTTCACACAGAGCCTAATGGGGTGATTAACTGGCAAATTAGCACTGATAAATGAGCAGATCTGAAGAATGGTGGTCAATCATGGGATAGCCATGTATTTGTACCATACCATGTTAATGGAAAGCATCTGGTAAAATGCAATTTCAATCGTAGTTCAGCATCCGACAGCATAAACCAGACATGAATCGTTTTCCTATTAATGTCTCTGGTTTATGCTGGTACTTTAAAAACATCAGACATGAAATAATGTAAGTCATAAACCTAACCAATGTTTTATAACATGGTTTACTTATTATAACATTGTATTATAACATTTATATAAATTCAAAAAAGAAGATTATGTTGATCCAATTTTACAAGGTTAAAAAAGAACAATAAACTCTACCCAGAAAAAGACACATTTATGTACTACTATCAAGCTGTAGGTTGGATCTTATAGAGGTATTGTGCAGATAACTTTTACCTTGCAGAATATTCTCAGCTGTCAACCAAGTTTTAACTTGGCTATTTTTTTATTTTAATTTTTCTGCATGTGGTGTGTTCCTGTGTTACATTTGTGAATGTCTCATTAATTGATGTCTTCTCCTGATAGTTTTTATGGGTGGAATGGGTTTTAAATTGATAAGTCCAACCCAGTATGTGAGAGGGGAACAGCAAAAGACAAACTAAGTTCTGAGGACTGTTGGTATGACTCTCCAGCCTGACTCCCACTCTTTCCTTTGATAGATGCTGTATTTTGCACACATGCTGTTATCATGCTATTTACTTATGTGGTTTGCGAGCATCTGGCCATAATGTGAAGGGAGTGGCCTGAATCAAAGCCAATTGCTGATTGTTTCAAGACTTGTATCTGTTTTGTTCGTTTTGCCAAGACTCTCAATATAACTCAAGTATTCAGACGTGGGATTATTATTGCTTCTCTTTGTTTAAATTTAACCATTAACTAGATCTTTTTGTTATCAGGGTCCTGTCCTTTTTTAACTAGCTTCTAATTTTAGTCCCTGCCTTGTTTCAAAGCTAGGCTTAAACCCTTCCTGTGTGACAAAGCTTATAGTTAGGTTGGAGGTATTGAAGACAACCTAATCCGGTTGGGGGAACAACTCAGTCTAGATGGGCTGTTCTCATTCTGCAGCCTTAGGTAATCCTAAACTATTTATTTAGTCACTATATGCTTAGGCTGCTGGAAAACAATCGGACCACTTCTCACTCCCCTACTTCCTTCTTCTTCTTTTGTACCATCTGCTTTAGTTGCCATAACATCTCTTTTCAACTTTAGCAATTTTCAACTTCCTGTTTTCTGTCAGTGTTCTGTCCATAGTAGCTTCACTTGATCTGGCGTTCTGTTAGCTGAGACAGCGTCTTGGAGCCCATCTGCTGGTGGTGCAGCTAGCACTGTGCTACAACTGCTGGTGGTTTCCTCTGCATCCATTTGTGTCTTCCGTCTCTTCAAAACCCAGTCAGTCGTGGCAGATGGCTGCTTGTACTGAGCCACGTTCTGGAGGTTTTTTTCCTCTTAAAGCTGAGTTTTTCCTCTGCTGTTGCTACATGCATACTAAGTATGAGGGATTGCTGTAAAGTCAACAACACAACGCAAACTTATTCCTTCGGTGTGCTTATTCCAGAGGAGTGAATGCTGCAAGTCAATGACTCGATCCGTTCTGCTGTGCTTCCTCAGATTGGAAACTTTTTAAACAGATTTTTTTATGATGTATTTATGATTTGGATGAAATTATTTTGTTTGTGCCTTAATATGACATGCATTGTAAATTGGTGCTTTATAAATAAACATAATTTCCAATCTGGATACTAATGTTGTGTGTCCGGTGGGATGCTTAGAACTGCAAGACAAACTATACATTACTACAATTCTTCACTTGTGAGTGTTAAATACTCTTCACGTTTCATTGTACAATTGAAGTTTTGACTAATTTGTTAATTTTATGCATTTACAGCTTGGTTTAGTAACATTTTGTTTGCAAACTATATATTGAGAAAGTATCACGTATTACAGCTGTATTGGTATCATTGGTTCTAGTTTTAAGTCAAAACATCAAAGCTCATATTTACCCCTTGTCCACGAAGGGTTGGTTCCGTGCTGGTGGAACTTGGAACCAGCCCAGAACCGACAAAGAACTGTTTGATTTTCCAGACACTGGTGCTGGCCGGAAAGCTACGTCATTATGTCGCTCCATGCTTATGTAACCATTACCCAGTAGATTTAGCTCCAAATCCAAACACCACAAGACCATAACAACACTTTTTAAGCTTGTTAATAATTTGCTCACCACTGCGCTCATACCCTCCCGCCATCTCTCGCTGGATGTATTGGAACACCAGTTTGGTCCTTGAAGCCCCCTCAACGTTTTTTTGCACTTCGGTGGAGGACCACAGTGCGAGCAGGAAGTTTGTCTCATCCACTGACCACTGCTGCTTTGACTTTAGGTCCATTTTGTTTCTTTTGTCACACAAGCAACTCCAGTGTTGTCTAAAAACTGCCGCTCTTTACCTGATTAACGGCTATTAGTTGTTCCGTAGCCCTGCCACCGGTCCCTGATGTCATCACGTTGAACCGGTTCTTTCCTCTGGCCCCAGAAAGAGTTGGGGCCAGCTAAGCACCAGTTCGGAACTAGTTTGCTCAGTGGAAACACAAAGAACTGGTGCTAACTCTGGCTCTAGCACCAAACCACCACTGGAACCAGTTTGGTGGAAAAGGGGCATTTGTTAGTTAAAAAAATATTTTTTTTACTAATAGTTCATTTGTAATATCAATTTATTGTTTTTCATTCTTAATTTCCTATTGTGAAGTTGTGCATCTTGTTGAAAAGGTTACATGCTGTCTTTTCAATTGAAATGAGATGGTTGAACAAATATGTTAATTGCTCAACATTTGTAGTTGCTTTGGAGCACGAATTGGTGTAATGCACATCTTAGGTTAGGCCAATGTCTTTTTTTACAAGATAATATATGGGAATAAGTCATAATTTCAGAGCAAATAAAACACTTTAGAGAAACAGCATGTACTTTTGTCCTGCCAACACCCGCAAGGGATATTACGGAAACTACGGGAAAGTAATTATGATTACATGTGATAAAAGTAGCATGATGGAAACATAACTTATGCTTTAAGGAGTAATACCATTCTCTGGAGAGTAAATGTATTGTTGAACATAAAGGTACATTGAAAATGTTTAAGTTTCTTCTGTAATGGGTTCAATAAAAAGATTAATGTTGCATGCCTTTAGGTAAAGCCCATAATCAGAGTTATTTAATACAGAGTTCAACGGGTGAGTGAACTCAGTTTAACAACATCACAACATGATAAGCAGCCACTGGATTATAAGGGTCAGTGAAACAGTACCCTGTGACAGATCATCCGTGTAAGCTTACAAAGGTCATGCAGCTCAAACAAAACAAAAAAATGACTGCTATTGGTGTAGTACGGAAGAGGCTCCCCAAATGTTTAAATAAAATTTTTATAATAGGTCCAGCAAACTGTATCTAATCTATAGATGTCAAGCATGCTTAGAATTAAGAATGAACAAGACAAAGCTTAGCACAAAACTCTCACAGACCATTGAACAGGTTTGACAGGAAATCTTGAGCAAAACTGTTGTCTTAAGGCAGCCATCCATTGAAGTAATCCTTGATCTGCTGACTGATATAATGGTTTCTTCTTTAAAAGCCCATTTGAAAAACAGTTGCCACAAAAATTTAGACTGTACATTTCTCCAAGTTTATATTTGCTCGAACTGTTGGTTTGTGGAGAAAGGGGAAAAAAGACCATTACTGTCATGGAAGGTAAGCCATATGAAGGGGGAATAAAAATGTCATTTTGATGGTAACTTACTGGTTCACTGGGTAAATCTGACAGCCATTCAGCAGCTGATTTGCAGTTGATAAGGGTAGAAAGGAAAAAGCAACAGTTGGCTAAGATCAAATAAGGTTATGGAAAATAAAAAAAACATGTCCCTTTATTTTCAAAGTGCCCATTTTGAACTTTGAAGATTCAGATATTTAAGCAATTTAGATTTAAAATATATATTTATACAGCACAGTGGCGCAGTTTGTAGCATGTTCCCACAGTCCAAAAACATGACTGTTGGGCTGATTGGGCACCCTAACTTGTCCTTAGGTGTGAGTGTGTGTATGAGTGGTTGTTCGTCCTGTATGTCTCTGTGTTGCCATGCGATTGACTGGCAACCTGTCCAGGGTGTACCGCTGCCTCTTGCCCATAGTAAGCTGGAGATAGGCGCCAGCAGACCCACCCAACCCCGATATGGACAAGGGTGTACAGAAAATGGATCAATGGATGCATTTATACATACCTGTAACTACTTTCTGTATAAGGAATATGCAACTAAAATTAAGCTTGAAGCCATGTAGTTAATTGAATCATGCCCAATTAATGATGTTTCATCTGTATCAAATTTTAAAGTATAAAAGATAAATAAACCCAAACTAGTTAATAAACATCTTAACTGCAAAGGCATTTGATACTCCATAATAGGAATACCATTACCACCATCTTTTATTAAGTTTTGCTTTTTCTACTTTAGGTAAATCTCAAACATTTAGGTAAATCTTAACATTCTTCAGCTTTAAAAGTTGATGCATACCATTAATCTATAACATATGAAATCTAAATCATATGAAAGACATTTAACGCTTAGGAATTTTTTCAAAGCTCAAGCCTGCTTTAAAGTTCTTCATAACCGCGACCTATCTGGTGTTTTCCTTGGACTTAATGATTCTGTTTGCACTCCAATATTCTCTTAACCTCAGAAGGCTGTTGCAGAGCAGGTGTATTTATACTGAGATTAGATTAAGATTAGATTACACACAAGTGGACTCTAGTTAATAATTAGCAATCATTAGGCAACTTCAGAAGACAATTGGTTTCCACCAGTAAAAAGAGGGCTGGTTGCTTTTGCAGACCATAGTTTTCAGGGTTTTTGTGGTGTAAAAAAAAAGGTTAAATTACGTGTAATTTTCTTTCGATTTAACAATTGTTTACCTCTTTGTGTGTGTCTGTTACATAACATTTAAATGAAAAATATTAAGAATTGTCGTTGTAATGTGACAAATTATGGACAAGTTGAAGGGTAATGAATCCTTTGCAAGCTGCTGTAAACATACATAATCATGGTGAATTTCGCTAGATATTGTTCTATATGTTATTTGATGTTTGTTCTTATAGTTTGGAATCCACAATAACAACTTAAAACTAATCTGGCCTCATATTTCTACTTTTGATCCACATATTTAAAAAATTTTTTTTGAAAGGCAGGTTGAATTATTTCTGTTGATGAATTTTATATTGGGAGGAAGTTGGTTACAAAGGCCAGGCATGTGTACCGAATTAAATGAATTAATCTCCATCATCTCTTTTAAGATAAATAAATAAGCCTCGGCAGGCAGGAATTCATAAATAATAACAGACTAAACTACTTTTGCTGATAGTCAGGTGGTCCCCGAGTTTGGTCAATTTCATCAAAATTACCAGTTTTTTTTTTTATTGCTTTAGCAATTATTTATATTCAATAATAGCTGAATTAAATACCTTTTGTTGTACAACAGTCCCTAGCTAAGAAAATGTAGGCCCCATTAACCAATGATATCAGTTGCTCCACTGCCCTCTAATTAAACTGAACACAATCTCATCCCCAGGTTAATGTTCTTAAACTACTGTGCAATCTCAAATGTAAATGTTCAAACAAAGCCAAATTCAACTTTTCATTAAAACACTGAGCTTTTATTCGACTTCTACATGTTCAGCTCATTGGAATGCAGGAGCCGTCTAAAGCAGTGAGTGGTGTGAGCAGTAAGCACAGCAAAGAAAATAAAGAGAAAAGAAACTATAATCAATTTGCTTAAGAACACACCCAAATTGGTAATAGCAGACCCAGACAGGAATAGCGAGAGGGAGGTGTATTAAAGAAAGATGAAAAGGGGCAGGGGAGTGCCGAAAGTTGACAAAAGAAATGATGAAAAATTTTGTATCTGGAGCCAGTGAAAGGACTGTGTGACATAAAACTCAAAAGTTTGGTGCATGTGCAAAGAGGATCACTGTCAGTATCAGTAACTGCAGTTCAAAGCAAACAAAAAGAATTAAAATGAATCTTCAAACACTTTCTGAAAGTTTATAATTACTATTCGAGAGATAATGTCAATTATCAGTACAAAATACTACCCATGTCTTTTCCAACGCAGTTCTCTCTACTTTGTCCTCATTTTATTTTCTCCTCCTCTTGTTTACCCCTTTCTATTTTCCTCACTCTCGCTCAAATACTACCAAAATGCGCGAATACCGACGTTATCTCCAGGCTGATGGCTGTCACCTTTGTGTACTCTGCCTCTTTCAGGAGCCAACAACGCAAACACCCTCATGAATATTCAGCACCGATTTGAGATTGAAAGAACGAGACAGAAGGAACAAAAGACGGGAAGGAAAAAGGAAGGTGGTGACAGGAAAACTGAAGGGATACAGTGGAGAGAAAGCAAAGGAGGACTGCTGCAGGCGGAACACATAGAAGGGGTGGATTAGGAAAATAAACAAACCCAGTAACAGTCTTAACAGACAAAATAGTGTTTTTTTTATGCAGCACGTACTGATTAATTTTAATGGATTTGTTATACCAGTGGCTTTCCCAAATTAACCGACGACAAAAACTTTTCATCAGGTTTTTTTTTGTTTCGTTTTTTTTAACTTAGATTACATGGTTAGAGTTAGGTTGGGTTTGGAGACCATAAAATACTTAAAATAGTAAAATATGCATGTTTTCAATAAAAATCTCATTGATTGTACAAGCTAAAATGATAGATTCTCTGCCAATTTCTTAAATTCATTTCACATAATTTCTTTAAACTACTATTAATAAATATCAGGTACATAATATCATGTAAATATAATTAAAGACTCCAAAACAACAGTTTTAGATACAACAATCAAATCTTACAATTAAAACAACATCCAGGTTTTGTTGATATGCTATGGCAATTATAAATTATTAATGTCTGCACTGATATTCTTATCAAACTTGTTATCGCGCCTTTGTCAGCGTCAATTATAACAGTACAGAATTTAAAAATAAACCAACTAGTGCCTTATGACTTTATCAAAAAAGGCAATGAAGTTATTTATTTTATATTTTACAAGGTGTATAAAATAAATAAAAAGTATATTGATTATTGGTCTGCTAAAAACCAGTTGCAGGTGTCCTTTTAACCTGAAAGCCTAATAAAGATTAATAGTCATTCAGATATTTTAGGCCAATTCCTACATAAAAGTTAGGGACTACTATTAAGTTTCAGAACAAACAAAAAAAGCTGTATAAGCTATGTGTTTTATTTTACATTTACGACATCTAGTAGATAGTGGATGAATTAATCCCAAGTATAAACATGTTTGTTTTGACAAATATATTAACAGAATGCTGAAACCTGCTTTTAAGGAACCCCAATGGAATTTCTTTAATGTCAGACTCAAGAATCAAATTGAAAAAAGACATTGTATACATAAGTGTAAATACCTTTATTATTTAAAACTGATACAGCAAAATAGTTTAACAAGCATACAACATAAGGTCTATGATAGAGTTAAAAATGATCCAATAAGCTGTGTTTTTGAATTACTTTGTGTCTATCTATCCCAAATACAATATGAGCAAATGAGCTATTTCCAGAACAGTCTACAGGCTAAGACTGCAGACGTACTGTCCCAGTTTGAATGTAGCAGCACCAATTTCGGCGCCATGGATGAATGATTAAGCCACAAGTTTTAATTGTATGATAAAACTAAAGAAACAAGAACACAATGGAATTTGCAGACCACTGTTGGATCTTGTATATGCTGTCTTGGAAGTAATTTGATGGATAAGGCAATTATTTAGAGTGTCGCTTCTGAAGAGCCTGGAACAGAAACTGGACACAGTAGTAATCCTGTTCCAAGGGATATCAAGATTGCCTTACAAAAATATAATAGGTAGAAGAGAAGAAGGGGGCAAAGACACAGTTAAAAAAAAGATCATTGGGTGATGAATGTATTCTAAGTACAGTTTATTTTCTGTCTTATACTGACAGATTTATTTTGAGTACTGGAATAACCGTATGTGCTTTTACATAGACTTAGTTTCACATAATGAAGGTTCAATATACCAGGCAATCTATTTGCATACATAGTTGCCTTAGAAAGACTAATAAAACTTATAACAGCCGGATGGAGCCCCCTGACAAAAATGTACAGCAACAATATCGAATCATAACAATGAGTAAAATTATCTGAACCTTTTAATTCTCACAAAGAATAAATGATTTTTTATGAAACACAGTTTTTTATATATTCCAGCCAAATGTCTTATGTTTACTAACATTTCAAGGTTCGGAAATCTAAGAGATCCTAAAGAAAAAGAATCTGCCTTTTTTCAGTTGAAAGATCATTTGAAATAAAATTGACATGAGACGTATGGAGTGAGTCCATGTGTTTAAAACCTTGTTTGAGTATTGTGTTTGTGTCTATAAATTGAGAAACATTGTGTAAATTGTGAAATTTGTGATATTGGACTAAAATATGCTTAGATCCTAGTTCAGGTCGTGCAATTTAAATACCTGACTAAGAAATGGTGTACTTTCTTTTTTACAGGACAATACAGTAACAATTGCCAAAATGCACACACAATATAAAGCATAGAATTGCATTATTTGAAGGCAGTTGAAGTGGTAATTGTTAGGAACGATGGCAGCTCATTAGGTTCTGATTTTAACCTGTAATAAGTAGGAAGTAACTTCACCTGCTTTGCCTGCCCCCCATGCTCTTTTCTGGTATTCAAAAATTCCTTGCTAACATTTTTTAAGATTGTTTAATACATGCTGGATACATGAACTTTATGAAAATATACTATTTTAATATGTCACATTGCAGAGGCTTATCAGAAATACGTAAGTCATAGTTATAGTGAGATGTTTATTGTTTTTTCCCTTCCTATGAATTTTTCTCATTCTACATTAAGTTGTTAAAACATTATTCCCAATTTCAGCTTTTCTTTTTTTTTCCGTTTTAACCTCCGTCTGTCTCCCTGGCTCATCCTCTCTTCGTGTCCCTCCATCTCCTCAGGAGTTTATCATAATCACATCACCTCAGTGTAATGGAGAATACTTAAGGCTTGTTATGTCTCACAGAAAAAATATTTACTCACAATACAAAAATCTATACAAATTTAGAGATCCTCACAATTAGTATTTTTTTAGCCACTTTTATTGAAAATGCCCACACATTGAGAAAAGTGGAAGAAATTATCAGTCTAGAAATATCTTGTCTTTGTCATGATCTGTGTTTTGGTTTGGTTCTGTTTCTTCCTGTGTGTGTCTTCACTCCTCCTTCATTCACAGCTGTCATCAATCATCCAATCATCTTCTCCGCCTATCCAAACCCGGTTCTCCTGTATTTAAGCCACATGCAATCATTCACTCACCGCTGGATCGTCTGTTGTAGTTCCCTGTAGCTTTGCCTTCTCGTCTCTCTGCGTCATCCCCCGTTTTGTCTCTCCCTGCTAAATTGCCTTCTCGTCTCTCTGCGTCATCTCTTGTGGTCATTCCCTGTTGTCCTTCCTGAGGTCTTCCCCTGATGTCCCTCGCCTCTCGCTTCTGAGTTTCTCGGCCCCTACGTCTCCGGTAAGTCTCTTGCTCGCTAGCTCTCAGTCCTGGCTCTTCACCTTGGTCCCCTGGTCTCATCCCGTGTTCTCTGTTTGTCTTAGTTCCTATAGTCTCCGGTTCCCGTGTTCTTCCCCTCGTGATTATTATTTGTTATTATTTTTATCTGTTAGTTTAGTTCCTCCCTTCCAGTGTTCCTTAGCTGTGTTTGTTTATTTTATTAGTGTCGTTGTGTTTGTTTATGTTAGTTTCCCACGTCTCGTGTGCTCCATGCTTGTTTACATTTTTGTAGTCCCGCCTCCGCTCTCTTTTGGTTTACATCTCGCGTTGTTC
The DNA here is from genome assembly GCA_032876305.1 of Orestias chungarensis. Taxonomy (NCBI): domain Eukaryota; kingdom Metazoa; phylum Chordata; class Actinopteri; order Cyprinodontiformes; family Cyprinodontidae; genus Orestias; species Orestias chungarensis. The sequence continues at coordinate 1,476,736 of JAVLVB010000059.1, read as the reverse complement.
CGTTTCCGGTTGCCTGTAGTTCCTTGTATTGTCCCGTTTCATGTTTTATAATCAACCCCTACAATAAATTATATTCATTCAACTCCACCTCTGCTCGAGTCATTAAAACATTTCCTGACAGTCTTGTGGAAAAACATATTCAAAGTAGAGCATATATACAAAATCCATGTCATTCAGTTACAATATTCATGCATCTAAAATCAAGTGGGTGGAAAGATTTAAACTGAACATGTCCTCTTAACCCAGTGAACCAAGTAAAAATAAACTAAAACAGTCATTGCACTATAATTGTATACAGCCTCCAAAACATTTAAATGAATGTGCTAGGAAATTGCATAGCCAAAACACTTTTGTAGCCATTAATAAGACTTGCATTGCATTTTTTCTGGCTGGACATCTGACCATTAGTGGGGTTGTGATGAGGGCCTGTTTTGTTCTGTGAGTTGTACTGTTGCACTGTACAGCCAAATTAGACTATCTCCAAGTTATTGAAGTAAAGTTGGTGTTCCAACAGGAGAATGATCCCAAACACACATCTAACTTGATTTTAAAAGTTGGATCAATTTAACTCAGTTATATTAATTCTGATAAAAAGATCATTTATCCAGTCAGACTTTAGCAAGAAGCTGGCCATATGATAAAGAAAATGAAGGGAATACAAAAATATGATTGCAATGTACTAAATTAAATTTAAAACAATGTCTGGTGGAGTATGTATTTATTTGAGCATGTATGTGCAATCTTGATCCCGATTTGGTTTAGAGAAAATCAAGAATAGATTCATATTTGTTCAAACATAACCAACCCCTCCCCAAAGTGTGTACATATGTAAAATAGAAACAATATTTTATCAGAATCAGAAATATTTTACGATTAACCCATAGCATTTGCAAGACGGTGAAAGAGGTCACCTCCTAATTTCTACAAGCAGGTGTCCATAACAATTACTCCAGGATATGTGTATGCATATGCAAATGTGCCTCATGTTTTTTTACAAAAATATTATTTACATGGAAGAGATAAAGTATGCTGAATATAATGAAATGTATTTCCCCCACCTGTGCCACCATTTGTTTGTGGGTTTATTCCTATGTGTATGTCAGCAAAAAGTAAAACAAGGTACACCAGAATCTTGTCACAGTCTCTTTTCTTTCACAATTTAACTAAACAGTTGTTGAACAGAAAGAAGTTCAGATTAATAACTGTTTATAATCGTTTTGATGCAATAAATGTATAAAAAATATATTGTACTTTTAAATGATTTAATTACATTAACGAATTGTTTATGTATGATGATGCCTTGAAATGCTTTAAACTTCACATTGTGTTTTCAATTTTCTAATCAAAATTATAATAAAAATTGATAGCAATCTGTAGCCAAACTCTTATTTAATTAGAAAAATGTCACTGTCACTCTGAGTAATTTTCATTATGGTAACCTGTTTTCTCTCCTCCCGTAATCACATTTTCACCCAGCAGAGATGAGATTCTAGAACAATGGGAACAAAGCTGCCAATTGGAAAAAAAAAAACAACATTTTGGACTTCATAGAATTAGTCTTAGGTAACCAAAAATACATTCAAAATATATGTAAGAAATGCATCCCCCAAAGCTGACAAGCAATTTAAAGCGTAGTTGATTACCCAGTCACGAAGTTATTTTTTATTAAAAACCTTACACAGTACATCTCAAAAGTATTCAAACCCTTCAAATCTTTCTGCATTTTGTCACCTCGCAAAAGCAAACTTTAGCCTTTTTTATTTACCCACATAACGTAGTGCAGTGATGTAAAATGAATAAAGAGGACAATTTTTACCCTGCTAGGTCTAAATATGATAAAGTTCAACTAATGCATTTAGTGTTCCAACTGTGTGGCATTCATATAAAGTTATTTCTGAAGGCCTTAGAGGTTTATTGTAACGATATTGGACAAATAGCATGACAATAACCAATGGAGACACCAAAAAACATTGTTGTACAAATGTGCAAAGCAGTTAGGTTGCCGAACAAGATCATTACTTGTGAAAATCAAACAGAACACCACTGAATTCATTGTATAAATATGCAAGAGAGAATGGCAGCTTTTTCAAGCTGAACAAAAACAAGGCTGAAGATATTGTCTTTGGACTTAAAGATGAACTACCAAGGTTCAGCGTGGAGCTTAAGTTAATACAGCTAGAAATACCGATCAGGCCAAAAATCTGGATGCAGTGATGGACTCAAACCTGAACCTTAAAAGACACATAGACAATTACAGAATCAGCCTTTTGTCACCTGAAGAACATTTTTAGAATTAAAGAAGTGGTTTCCCAAACCTATCTAGAGAAACGCATTTCGGTTTATTTGCATTGATTACTGCAACAGTATCTTCACAGGTCTAAAACTAGGAAAAAAGAGCACATAACCCCAATTCTAAAGTCCTTGCACTGTAGATCACAAAACAGACTATAAAATATTTCTGTTAATTCATAAATCACTGAATGGTTTAACATACATTAAAAAACCTGCCATTGTCTTATCAACCTTCCAGTCATATTCATGTCATTAGGTCTTCTGGTCCCACTTACTCTGTATTCCCAGAACTAAAGACGGAGAAGCAGCATTCAGTTTAAATGCTCCTATAATTTGGAAGAAACACCCAGAAAACTGAAAAATCAGCTGAAACACTGAGTTCTTTTAAAGCAGCGACTAAAAACCCACTTGTTTAAGGCTTCCTTTGACTAATGACGTGAACAATGATTAATAAAATGGAGCGCTGATTGTTCTTGATGATTTGATAACAACATGAAATGCTTTTGTAAAATGCTGATTGTTCATAATGATTTTAATGACTAAATGTAATACTTCTCCATCATATTTTGATTACGTAAAGTACTTTGGACTGCCTTACTGCTGAAATGTGCTATACAAAAAAACTTGACTTGACTAGAACAGCAAACTAATAAAAATAATTGAAAGATGGATTAAGTCAAAATAGAGAGACAGCAATAGAAGAGGCACCAGGAGACTTTTAACTGCCCAATATCCCGAATAAATAGTGTACTTCTTAATGTGTTTTCAAAACACTACTTACAATGTGTAACCAAAATCGTGAGACTGGCAGTTGCAATTAATTGTGAAATGTGTTCTACAAACAATTAAATCCCCAAACAGAATGTAAACGCATTGCATTTTTTAAAATGTTTGTGTATAAATTATACTTCGAAAACCAAACATCAGTTTTCCTTAACTTTATGATTATGCATTACAGGGGTCTTTTTATTGGTCTGTAATAAAGAACCTCAATAAGATAGTAGTTGCCTCATGAAAAATTGTAAAAGAATTTAAAAGGTATCAATACATTGGTATTTTATTCATATGGAGTTTAAGTCAGTGTATCTCTATAAAAACTTGTTTTTATATTTTCTACACACCAATTGTAGCCCACATAAATTAAGAGAGTAGGAAGGATTGACTATTCAGGTGCAAAAACATCAAAACCATTTGATCAATACTCTCATTCACAAGTTTGTTCACTGCCAGTTCAAGGCCTCTTACCCAGATCACCACATTTTGTTAATGATTAGTGAACGCTTTCCTAGGCCAGACCTTTTTTTTGTGTATAATCAGTATCCTATTGATTCGTATTATTTTAGTCACAGTTGTTGAAGTGTGACTACACTTAAGTTAATGAAAATCCTCTTTCAGCCTCCCACTTTAAAATCAAGTTCAAAGATGTGTGTGTGTGTGTGTGTTTGGAATTGTTAGATGGGAATGTTGGCCACCACTGTTAGTCGTGGAGATGGTGGAATGCTGATGACTCAGGATGTTGTGGATCAGGGTGAGTTTAGGGTCTCTGGGTTCCCCCAGAGAAGCTGGCTTGGTGAATTATAGTCTGCTTTTCGTTGTTTGGAAGCTGCCACACAACTCGACACCAGTAAAGTGAAAGATAAAGTATCGATGATGCCATAGGAGAAATTAGCAAGAAAAATGTCACACTTAAATTTTCGGTTTCATTGTGTAAGTGGTTAACAAAACTGTACTCATACACACCATGTTTTTTAGCAGTAAAAGTGGTAAATGTTATCAAATCATAATTTGTAATTGTCAGGAATTTAGAGGATGACAATTTAACTTTGATGGTTTACCTCGACACTTATTTTGATTTACAGATTGCTTGTTTTTGACTTTTACTGCAGAATACTCAGCAAAAGAGATGTACTTTTAATCAGCATGCAAAACCTTTAGAGCAATGTCAAGCCTAATTGTATTAGACAGAGCAACTACAGTATATAGATTGAACTCAGGAAAGGCTTGATATGGGGGATTTTCTCTCACAACGTTTTTTACCGTATTAAAGAAAGTGTTTGTGACCTTGAAGCTTTTTTCTGTTAATGCATTTTACCACATTTAAATACCAGATGAGGAAAAGAGTTAATACAAAAGTAGCTATTAATCACTATATAATAAGCGGAAAAAACCTTCCCACAGACAAGGAAAAGTCAACCTATAACTCTATAAGTTCAATTAATTTTCAGTTAATTTTTTCTTATTTTTTCTGTCAAGCAAAAAAAAGATAGTGGTTCAACTATATGATTTTGTATTCTTGAATATGATATGGATATTTGCACCTGGGGGTGGTGTCTTATTTTATTTGAGGAGGGAGTGCATAATTACATAGCTTAAGTGTCTTATTGGCACCGTCTTTATCACTCCGAGAATGTCCGAAATATGCAATGGCTCCCCTTGCAACCAAATAAACCTATAGTTATAATAAAAGTATTAATGCGTAGAAATTAAATAAAAAACTGAATAAATATTTATGTTTCAAGCCCTGAAGTATCAGATTATTAGTCAATGTAACTTACTTTATATAGAGCATGGTTTTGCTATAGTTTGATATTTCCAGGCAATCCGCTATTTGCTCGACAGAATGATGCATTTGCACATCTGTCATTTGACAGCCTAAAAATCCCAGACGTCATTTAAAATAAGTTAGATGAGATAAAATAAGATTTGCAAGCTTACTCTAGATCAGTGGTTGTAAACTTATTGTTTCAGAGAACAAAAGAGCTGTCAAAAGGCACAAGATCGAATACAGACATTCTCTCTGTCAAAACATCATGTACCCTGGCTTTTTAAATCAAACCTGATACTCTCTAAGGCTACTTTCTGTAACCCAGATTCTGTAATTTAATACTCATTTTTCTTTTTTTTTTGCTGTTTTTATGGAGTCCCAGTCACACTTTGCCTGTTCTGAATTGGATTTCTGGATCTTTCTTTCTGTTGGATCAGGCATTAATAATTGAAAAACATACTATTTACTTTGCCAACTACTGGATAAGTTGAGCAAACAAAGATGGTGGCCATCAACTTCAGAATGGCTGAATTTAGAAATTAAACGGTGAACATATGTTGGATCTGGGTAGATTCAGATTGTATGAAAAAAACTATAAAAACTGAAAATGACTGTAAAAAAACTGAGGAAAATCCTAACTAAACTTAGGCAAAAAAACAAACATTTACACAAAGATTTAGGGTCCTACCTTAATGTGAACTGTTCCAGGTTTGATTGTGTCTTCGTGTAGATGCCAAATGCCACCGTTTTGCCAAGCCGAACAGGACTCGGAGGAACAAGAACCTCAAGGTTTTCATCTAATGTCAATCTTTCTCCCTTAGCAGAAACAGTGCCCATGCTCATTTCAACAGTACCAGCTTTTAGCATGTCCTGAAGGCCTCCCTCCTCCAACGTACTCCATTGACCTCCAAGACCAATCCCGAGCCCTCCAAGAGGTCCGACATTTGAACTCCGAGCTTTCCATGGCTCATTCACAATTGAGGGACATTCTTGACTGGTCCCTTCCACTGGTATGATTGAGTAGTAAACATCCACTGATTGTAGAGACACTTCAGGAGGTCTTTTTCTCACTTGTGATGGTGTAAACCAAGCTGGTGGAATCTCCAGACGGACTACACAAATGCCAGATGGTCCCAAGAGACGGCATCCTGCTGAAGGTGCTGCTTCGTTGGTGTCACGTACAGCCAATGCACGGACACATGGTAGATTAGATGGAGGGAGCAAGTCAGGTTCATCCCAGCGCCTCCCAATCAGATAAAACAGAACCTAATGAAAATAAAATAATTTCATGTTACATTAAAATATAGATTTAGAAAAAAAACACAAAAATTGAGAACCGTGGTTCAATGCCTTTGGTTGCACAACTTTAATAAAGAAAGCAATATAGCGTATGGTTTATTTTCTGTCAGAATACTGATGACACATTATTGAAAATTTCAAAAGCTGTTTTTTACCTGTTCTGTTTGATTTAAATATTTGGTTTTCTTTCATAAGCATATAAGATCCATCTGCTCGATGAAAGATAACTCTTTACATGATAGGTATATAGGAATAAGAAATGATGAAGCAACTTCTTAGTAGAGTGTCCACTTGCTTGGGAATTACTTTTAAATGGTTCAGCTTTTTAATTAAATATCAAGAGGTAGTTGTAAAAGGAGGGATAAATAAGATTTAGCTCCTATGACCCTACTTACCTCATTGGGCAACAAAAATCCGTAACTTATTTATACCTTTCTTATCTAGTTTAAACGTCTAAACATGTTAAACATTAGTTATAGAGAGAAGTGAGTAAAATCATACTTCTGTTTTTTTTATTCCTGGTTATAATTTTCTTATGAAAAACTTCCTTTACTTGCATGTAAAGGAATTATAATATTTTGGCTGTAAAAGCAGAAGTCCTGCAAAATAGTTTTCTTATTTAAAATATTCTGCTAACAACTCGAAGTAAAAAACAAAAAAAAACAAAAAAACAACATTATATCCATCCCACCAAAAGCAGAGGCAATATAATCAACTCAGCAGACACTTCGGGCAAGCGATTAAGCTCAGTTTAGTTCACAATAACTCAAAAAAGGAAAAAATAAAAAGGACTAAATAAATTAGGAAAAAAAATTGCTAATACCTGAATCCATGGTCTTGTTGACCCCACTTTAGGGACCACTATTTGTCCTTTGACCCTCCAATTCTTTGTCACCTGATTGGCTGAGGTCAGCAGATGTGGTTGAGGACCTTGAAGAAGTTCCAATGGGATTGGCTGCTCAATGCTGAAATTTCCATAGCTGCAATTAATACTGGGCAGGGACTGCGGAGCAGTAATGCCTGGCTCAAGCTGGTGAAGAAAGAAGGGCTCAGTCCGCGATGACAGGCTGCTATTTCGCATGACCTCCTGATTAGCTTCCCGCAAGAAGAAGGCAGAGTCAGCGCCATTTAGCTGGCATTGGACTGGCAGATAGGTCGCACCCGCGCCGCCTCCTGCTGATCCTAACGGACTGTCAAACACTGAGGAGAGAAAATGAAAAAGAAGGAAAAGTTTAAAGTTTGAATCAAAAGGATAAAAAATGAAAAACAATAATTTGGCCCATATTATATTTAAAAGTATTGGCAAAACCGACAATGATTATGGTTTTGTGTGTTCTGCAGAAAATATTTCATTCATATAAAGATGGATGTGCATTAATTCATCATTAATGACCCTTGCAATGAATCTTTATTATTCACTTCTATATAAACACATGCTCACATCTATCAGCTTCTTTCACACATGCATCTCTACTCACTGATACAGTGAAACGCCATAATATATGGAGCATCTTTAAAACATTAACACCCTCATCAAAGGAAAATATGAACACAAACTAACCATCACATTATCACATACATCACTTTTTAAACAGGAATTCTACAAGGAACAGCTCCATATATATAACAATGACATATGGCATTGGATTTTTATTTATTTCACTCTGTACGTCCCAGAAATTTGGCAAAGAATGAGAATGCGAAGCAGTGCTTTAAGTGGGCCGGTGTGCACACGCAGTCACAGCACTTAAATTTTACCCGTTTGTTTTTTACTACATTGTAATTTCTTTACTAAAAAAATACTGTTTCAAAGATGGATAAACAAATCTACATCAAAACATCAAACATATTTCTATTCTATATTTGTATGACATTAAGGGGAGTACCTGTACTATAGCACTGGTCTGAATGTAATATGGCTCTTCTGAGTAGTATGTTTTTGTCCACACACGGCACAGGATTCTTTATTTCTGTCTCAAGGGAGTTTAAACAAGGAATATGTATCCTCCAATTTGTCAGAAATGAAATAAAATAAAACCAAAATAAAAATAAAATGATGATTTAACCTTTTTGACTGTGACCAAATTCCAAGAGCAGCTAAAATTAATTCAGGTTTTAAAGATTTCATGAAAGACACCAAGAGATGTTTATAAGTCACAGGAAACTTAAACATACTAATCCCATTTTTAGGAAATGTCCATATCAATATAAATCCACTGAAACTGCTCAATAATCAACGATCAAAGAAAGGAAAGTGTGTGTGTGTGTGTGTGTGTGTGTGTGGGGGGGGGGGGGGGGGGGGGTTGTTGGTTGTGCAACATGGGCACGAAGGGATGTGGTCTGAGCCTACATTTGAACTCATTAACAAGTATTGTATGATCTTAATTCAACAGATGCAGTTTTAAACATCTGTACATTGATTTATCCGTGTCAGTTTTGAGAGACTTCGAACCACAAATTGAATAACAGTCTCTTTATAGTTGCGTTAAACCATGGAGAATAAATAAAGAAGAACAGCCACCTAAAATAATAAAGTATACTTTATTGATCCCGTAGGAAATTGTTTTTGGTGTAATCACACCGAGGCAGCCAGTTTGCAGGCGCCAGGTAGGCAGTAGCGCAAAGGGTATTGCCTAAGGACCCACACTGGTTGCTGGGGTGTATTTTTTGCCCTGGGCTGAATTCAAACCCATGACCTTTGGATCGTAAGTCATTGGTGACATTCCAATTGAGCTATCCAGCCTTCACTAAATATATTAGGAATAATTATTGAACTATTATATAGGTGTGTTGGTTTTAACCACATCAACAACTTAACAACTTTAACCTATTGTCAAAATATATTGCAATATCTATATATATATATATATATATATATATATATAGAGAGAGATAAGATTATTTATTTATTTATTTATATATATATATATATATATAAATAAATTATCTTCTTATACATTCAATATCTACACTATTTCTGTTATAGAGAACCAAAGATAATGTACATGTAGAATGAGGAGTTTGTGAGGAAAATTGTGTGACTGTATTTTTATGTGTCCTTGGGAAGCCGAGTGTGAAAATATAATGAGGTGGGACAGAGTAACGCTGTCTGGAGCAACTCATACTGAGGCGAATACACAAAAAACAAGACCAATGAAATAAACTGATACCTCTGTCTAAAAATGGGTATGCAGGTTTTTTGGATATGGTGCATGGACACATAAGGATACGTTTAAAGTAGAATAGACAGCCAGAGGACACATCAGACACCAAGGAAGTAACAGAATAAAAGGGGAAAAAAACAGACCCAGTGGAAGAAAGAAACAACTACAGGGTGAAAAAGAGAAAGGGATGTTAAAACATCTGCAACAATTTGCACAAAGATGTCAGTTTGGATGACTGGTGGTGGTTTCGGCATTTCTGTTACACACGATGACTGCACATGACTCACCCAAGTAGCACACAAGTCCACAGCTTTTTAATAGATGGATTTGGAGCACTTAATGAATAAAACTTTAGACTAAACAGAAAGATAAATGCTAAAAGAAAGAAAATGTTAGGAAGAAAATCGGTTTCAATGTTAATGTTTAAATGTTTTTATTGTTCAGTGTTTTTGGAATAAAAATACTCACATTTGAGTTTAGCTACATTTTGATGCATGTTTAACCTACTTAGTTTTGAGAAACAACTGGCTTCAAAAACGTTACAGTATTTTTTTTTCCTTTTGTATAAGACCAAAAACAAAACAAAAAAATGAAATCATAAATTACAAATTATACAGTTTTAGCATAATAGTTTTCACGTTTTAACACAACTGTATTGCTCCAATATACATATAAGTAATCATGTTAAACAACCCAAACAAAGATAAGTACATCATACCGCTTATATTTATGTTTATACCCCTGGCAGATTTTTTAATTTTAAATATATGTTTTATGGCTATAATGAAAACTTTGGAATTACCAGAGTTCTAACTCAAATCTAATGTAATCTCGGGTTTGAGCTTCGAACCTCAAATATTTTGAGTACATCACCATTGAAAAAGGTGGAAACAGGTTCAAAACTATATATTAAAAAACAAACCTCTCACACTCTCTTATTTCTTAAATTTTTCTAGTGTTGCCTTTAAGCATCTTGACATTTTCCTTTTTTTCAGATCTTTACATTGTTTAGGATGGCCATAATGATCCCAACAGCTGTAACTCTGTTGATTATGAAGTTCTGTTGTTTTGTGTACAAAAGGACTGTTGCATCCAAAAACATCTCAACATATTTATGGACATGAGATGTCAATCATGTGTTTTACTGTATTATTTAATGTCTTAGGAGTTTGTTTTTTTTTCTCCAAAACTTTCATTTGTTCAGCTGCTTTTCCAGATTGTGTGAAAAGAAAGAATATAAGAGACCCTCACTTAACGTTTCCAAGCAAATATTAAACCTCAAAGTAAAAGTGGAATAATTACACCTGGTAAACCAAACAAGAATGTATAGCAGTGGGCCCACACTACAGACGGCAGAAGATGCCACTCTTGATACTATAACAAAAAAATCACCAAAGTAGTGCTAAAGAAAAAAAGGAAAAACTTATTGAGATCTCAAAAATAGAGCTGATGGCTACATGTGCGCATAATGCGTCCTAGTGGCAGAGGGAGAGAAAATGAAAGTGAGCTACCGTAGTCCAGAATATTTTTACAGGCGGTAGGTAACAACTCCCAAGCTCAAATCCATCCATCCATTTTCCAACCCGCTTATCCTTGTGGGATCTCGGGGGTCTGCTGGCGCCCATCTCCAGTTCAAATCATTCAACATTAATTATGAAATATTTCGAATTAAGAACCAAACAAAACCGAGGATCATTTAACGGAAGTCATAAACAAAAACAATCTAATCTGACCCTCTAAGACCTAGTCGTCCACAAATAGCATTCCCCACAGAATTTTCTGCACACTTTACGAGCTACAAGGTTATCGTGTTTGATGTGTTCCTTTCCTGACAGTATATTTTACCCTGCCGTCAGATACTGAATTGTCTAGGAGCGTTGCAGGGCCTACACCTGTGATATTTCCTGGCATTGTAGATCTTGGCTTTTACTGCTAAGGTGCTCAAAGCCTGCCCCTGTGCTGCCATGATAAGTGCTACCTTGCTGTTCTTGTGGCCAGCCTTCTCTAGCCATTGGTATGATTTGGTCATAATAAACACTTCAGCGATCTGTGTTACAGCCCTTTTCTAACTGCTTCTTCTCTTCTAGGGTTCATTGTCTGAGACATTGACCAGGCCCTTCATTACCCTAAGCCATCCCCCCGATATACTCTTAGAGTTTGGTATGTTTGACTAGGTTTAATGCATTTGATGCTTACTGGATTTCTTCCTCCTTATGTGCGCTTAGTGTACATACTTTTGATACTGGATTTTTGGAGTAGTCCACTAGAGATGGTAAACAGCTTTGCTATTTTATCTTCATTTTTCTGAATGTCATCCTTTTGGGATTTTGTTTTTATTATTTTTTTCAGCAGAATATCTGAAAAGCTGATCAGTTGAACATCGTTATTTTAGAGACACATACCTAATCTACATCTTGTTTAAAACACCATAATCCCTAGGGACTACGAACATTTTCTTGTGAGGGCAACAATAATAACAGGCCATAGATCATATGTTCACAACATATCAGTACATTAGGTTTCGCAAGCTCTGCATTTTCTTCCCTCATTCGTTTTTGATCATTATGGGTGTCCTTGAGCTGCCGGACTGGATGTTTCTGTGTCCACAGGAATATTATGAAGCATATGTCAGAGTCCTGTACAGGGACATTGAGCACCTGACACACGTGTACATGCAGAGCTTTTTCATGCAGGCAAAGATTGACCCTTGGATAGAATCCGGCAGCACTATGAAATATAAGAGATGGTCTTTTCTAAAAACAAAGAAGTCCTCCCCAATTCTATTAACATTTTTCCTCTATTATTTTGTTTTTACTTTTTTCTGAAAAGATCAATGTAATGTTTTATTTGTCATAATTATTTTTAATTACTGAACTACAAACAATCTGTTACAAATGCAACAGAAATTCATAATTTATAAAAACAGCAGTAAGATACTTTTTTTAACTTTGTAATTATTTTGAAATCAATATCAACAGAAAAAAAATATCCCCAGTCGCTACAACAATTTGCTCAATAGGGGGCGGAGTGCTACAAGTCAGAGTTGGCATCCTATCGTACTTACAATGGTATGTCATTGGCTACTATTAAACCAGGCAAAGTCCAGATTCCCTGGCATCATTACTTTGGCAACCACAAAACACAACAGGAGTCCATACCCGCTGTGCCCTGCTGCACACTGAGTCTGCGTGTGTCCAAGTGGATTTCTGAGCACTCCAGTCCTCATGAACATGCATGGATAAAAAGTGTGTGTCTACTAGACATTTAAAAACATGCATATGTTAACTTTTGGAAGGTTGTGCACAATCAAGAATGTTTACTGGACATAAACCTGAGTGTGTGAGCAAAAGAAGAGTGTGTGTGAGGATGTGTTTGTTCCGCGGGGTGGATTGGACAGGAATAAAGCCAGATGTACAGAGATTTGACATGGCCCATCTGTGATCCTTCTCCCCTCCCAAAAAAAAATGTCCATCCTGCTCTATTTCCAAGTGCAGACATGCTCAGAGACGCTCAGTAATCAAAACACACTGAAGCGTGCAGGACAGGAAGAGAAAGAAAGAAAGACAACAAGAGCAAAGCCAGATGGGTCTTAGTCGGGAGGAGAGATCTTTCCCTAGATGTGATAACGGCATCAGTGGTGCTTGATATTGTGTTTGTAAAATAATTGTTCGGCTTTTTATTTAATTAGAATGACACACATATGACAATCCTGCAAGAAAGACACTTCAGAGGTCATAGATGAGATATATTTAAAAACCTTCCAATGTCCTGGTCGCAAGGTCTAATGGAATCAGTCCACTTTTACCCCAGTTCACCTGTCAGGAGGGATCGGTGGAATCGAGTAATGCAAGGGTTATTTGCACTGCCTTTTTCTGTGGTTTTGGTACACCCAATCGCATCCCACAGGTCCCAGTGTGACAGGAGCTCAAACGCTTACCTAAGACTGTGGAAGCTTTTAAGGGAATTCGCTAGCTTTCAGACAGACTTTATTCATATCCAATTCAAAATGATGAACTTGCATGATGAATAAATAAATGGTATTAACTTGTTGTTTGATGACATTGATGATTATGATGATTAAATATGTTTAGAATTAAATATGTTTTAGTTCTTTTTCTCCCATTAATATTTTTAATTAATTCTGCCCCAAACACAAAAAATCTTTTAAAACTAAATTTTGAATAAATTTGATTAAAACATTTTATTGAACGTATAATTTGATACATTCATTTATTTTGCTGAAATATAATCTAATATATAAAGACTAAAATTAAAGTCCCACGTGTCTTAATTAATTAAAATGTTCAACTCAAAGTTAACAGTTTTTTTTTTCTTTCCTTATTGTTTGAAAATTGTTTTTAACATGAAAACCAGAAGGTGTAAAAATAAAAATAAAAACACTTGTCATATATATATATATATATTTTCTACCAGGCTCTTTGTAAGGTCAGTATGCCAGTCGTTTTATTTTTTTTCGCTCCTCACTGTGAATTCCAGTTCCTTTATTGAGCAGAGGTATTCTGACCATGCAATATAGAACCAAAGACAACAACCCCCCCCCCCCACAAAAAAAAAACAGAGAAGGTGTTGATCTACACTTAAAATATTAAGATTTGAAAAAGCATTTGACAAAGAAAAATAAACATAGCTTTTGCTTTACCTGCTGTAATACAAGAAATACAGCTAGAGAGTAAATCTATCACTGAAGAAGTTTTGACGAGGGAATAAACACCCTTGATTTCAAACATCGCAGGCTATTTGAAAGAGAGAGGGAGAAGTCGCGGACAGATACAGCAAGATAAAGATGGTATGAGTTATGGAGGAAAGAAAGGAAAAACTAGTGAGAATAGACAAGATGAAAGAGGGATGAGGATTCTATTTCTGAGCAGTGCATTCATCACAACCATAGTTTATTTTGGTGGGCTCTCATTCTCTTCTTCCTTCATTGTCTGGCTTACTATAGTTCTGTTCCCAAGCTGTCCTCTAAGGTGCTAATTGTCTTTTTTGTGCAAAAAAGAAAACCCCAATATTTCAAATGTGCGGTGACTACATTCTAAACTCACGGATTTAGACTCAGTTGCCTCGGAGTAAAAAATAAAATGGCATATAATGAAAAAAAGTGATTTTGCTGCTGCCAAAATTTAGTCCGAGACTCAACGGCAGAAATAATTTCAATCAAAACTATTTTAAAAAAAATGTTATGAAAAAAAAGCTTCTTTCTGATATGTTGTGCAAAAGAAGAGCAGAAACTATGGACTGCACTACCCCAACTCTAACAGCCTAAGGCTTTTACAAGATCCTTTCATTATTGTATTTGCTGATTCAATGATGAAAACAGAATAACACAACTTCTGATTTAAATATTATATAAAATCCTACCCAATTCTTTCTGCAGGAAAAAAAATATTGTAAATTCTGCTCATATATGATGACCTAGTCCATTTTTTTAAAGCAGAATCTTTGAAGAGATAAGCATCACTCTTTATTATGTGTTGAGAAATGCCAACAGCTGTCATGGCACAAAGGCTATAGGGCAAAGAGGCTAAGGCTGCAAAAGCAGCAAAATAAACAAGCTGACTTCATAAGCATGTATGGAATTAAGTGTGCTTGGAAATAAAGAAGAGCTGTTATCTGGGTAACAACTTAGAATTGATTTGCTTGAAACAATCTCTTCTTTCCTTGCCAAAATGTAACTGTTGTAAAACAGGAGGTATATTTTGGTAAGTTGAAAGCAAACTCACGTGTGAAGATTTCCATACCAATGCATCTGAATCCAGCTGGATTGGGAATCCTTTTATCTGGACATGCAAAACAATGCATGTTCTGCCGGACATTATGTCATTGAGTTTAATGTCTAATTTCACACCTAATACAGTAATATAAAAACATGGTGAAGATCATCAACCAACTGTTGGCCAGAACAACAGATGGTTACCATGGAGATGTTAAAAAGGTTCACATTCTTTGACAATTCTCCCGCTGCTTGTTCTGTTCCTCTTCCAAATGTTGGATTTTATACATCTAAAAGAAGACACTACTTCATCAGTTTCCCGCAGGCAAGAGAAACATGTATGTAGCTCATTATATATAACTTATTATATCATTTATATCATTACTTAGGACATGATGTCAAAGGACAAAAATATTTCCCAGTTATATAGATATATTTACCTATGTGTCATGTCAGGTGGATTGGACAGTACTGCTTATGGAAAACAACAACTTAACAAATAAAAGCATCTGTCAGCCTTGGCATCATTGACAGCTTTGCATTTATTTATATGATATTTGTAAAAAGACTGTTAAGATTCAACTCATTAGAATAATGTTTTTAAGCATCACAGTTAGACTAAATGAAAGAAAAGTGGTGTTAGGGGAGTTTTTGAGGTTTACCAACTTAAATATCTATCTTCTAGCCATTAGATTTTATAATGATGTAGGTAACATTCAAATAAACAATGCCCAAAAGGTTTTTGTTACAGTCATTGATTAATGTTTCTTTTTAAGAGTTATTGCATTTTACGCGTGTCAAAATTCCCAATACTGCTGCACCTACTATGTATACTATGCTTTGATTTATGTCCTTGTCACTGGGTCAAAGAATTCACATCTCCCAAGCAATGCTCTCGACCAACAATTTGCTCCTATGCTCCTAACCCCCATCACAGCTTTTACAGCATGCTGGGTTAGACCCAGAATCCATCTTTTCACATTGTATCAATCAGTTTTTTTTATTTTTTTTTATTTTGTTCCTATACTTCCTCAAATTTATTTTAACAGTTCTTAACTTGCCCCGTGTATTTCCCTTTTGTCTCTAGAGCAATCTTTGTTCATAAAGTGCATCTAACAGAACAAAAAGATGCAATATCACTGCTACAGATACTTCGTACAACATAAATCCGTGATCTACGACAACCCACTCTGTATGCAAGTCTCATTTTAAGCATATGGAGGAACAAAGCAGGACTAAAAAGAGGACAGTCATATGGCAAATGTCAAGTTTCTAACTCTACACATATGCCTTTTATTGAAGTGTTGATGCTACTTACAAAAAAACAAACAAAAAAAAACTTAAAGATACAGAAACATTTTTGATTACAATGTTATTAATCAGATGAGGATGTTCCTAGTGTGCCATTTTCACATGAGTCTTAATATTTCCGTTCATAAATAACCACTGTTTTCCTACAGTGATTGAAGTATTAATATCCTTTGATCTATTTATCCAAAGTGTGTCACGTAACAACAGGAAACTGGTGGTTAACGAGGTACAGTACATAAGTGAACTTGAAAAAATAGTAATTCAGGGTCCCCAGTGTTTCTTTATTGACAAATAAAAATACTGACATGCAGCAATATGCAAAATTCTTTAATCTTAAATCATGCAAGAAATTCTTTACAGAAATGTACTAATTAGTAAACAGGAGCTACCTGTGTGTGATTTATTTTCAGTATAGATACAGCTCATCTCTGAAAGAAGAATAGGCAAATGGTAAAATTGGGATGGAAATGAAACTGCATATTTGTTTTATTTTCTTTGTAAGAAAACATTTAAATTCAAATATGTTGTTGCTATGAAAATATTTTGTCAACTGGAGGAGATGCAGAGACCAAGCAGCCAACAAAAGTTATATGATGAAATATTTACAGTTTGTGGTAAGCCATTTATGGGACAGAGAAAGCATTTGTGAGAAAGTATATGTATGTGCAAAATAATTTATTAAAAAGTCAGGAGTATTTATCCACACAAATGGAGTTAAATGCAAGGCAATTGTGGAATAAAACCTGTTAGTTACTTAAACAACCCAAAAACTGAGGCATATGTTCACTTTCCAACAGGACAATTACAGAGTTAAAAGATACAGCCATTGCTAAAATGAGTCATATTCTGTGAGATTTAGAATGCTAAACTCTTGTAAAGTCATGGAACCATGGAGAATAAAGGACAGTGATTTATAAACATAGATAATTATACAGGGACCTGGCAAATATTGTTCAACTAACAAAAAGGGGAAAAAAACGAATACCCAAGACAATGCACCAAAGTGCCATGGCTGACCATGACAACGATACAGAAATGCTCCCAAAATCCAGTAAATCAATATAAAAGAAAACCAAATGACATGATAGAATGATTTAAAGAAAAATACATTAACATTCTCCAATCCAAGTCCAACATTAAAGTTACTTGTGACGAGACTTGAAAATGAATCATAATTTATGTTCATTATTATTTCAAAATTGGTTTTACATTAACTGCAAAAGATCTGAAGCTTTAATTGCACTGAAAGGTTTTTCTACAAAGTACTGTTGGAGCTGTGCTCACTGCTTAGATATTTACAACCAAAAAATAATTATAAGTAAATTAAAACTTTTTCCTTTTTCGACTACACCATGCACGATCATATAACAAAAAATTTAAAATTGGCAAGACAAGCTATTTCGACATAAATCTGAAAAATGTCAATGAGTATTAAAACTTTTGCAACGCTGTCTGTAATTTATCACAGGTAAAATAAATATAAAAGATCCAGTAAGTCAAGAAGAAGATGAGGGAATGAGAACTTTGTAAAATCTTTGAATTTTTAGGCTGTGGTTCATGAGGTATTTTGTGTGCAGTTGGCAGAATCTTTACAAGCAAGGAAGTGTGAAGAGCAATTTCAAATGGTCATCCTACAACTGAGAGGGAAGCTGGAGCAAATAAATGAAAGGCCTCTCAGAGAGGAAGTCGAGCAGCACATATGAAAATGGAGGAGCACAGTGCGTGATGTGGTGAACTCTTGGCGGCTTACAGACACATTCTCTGAATCCAGTGAGTTGGACAGTGAATGCTGTGAATCATTTTGGGCTTTTGCCAAATAAAGTATTTCCAGATTTTCCAATCCAACACTTCTGGTGCTAAACAATGTATCTAAAGCCTAGGATTAATAGTAAACCTTATATGAAAATTAAAACATCATAATATAGCAAAAAATAGATCATTTTTATAAGGTTGCTGGCCCCACTTTGATAATTTTTACATAAGAGCAGCATCACACTCTAAGAAATACCACAGATCAGTGGTATTATTAATAGAGATCTTATTTTTTTAAACTACAATCCCCTTGAGTGTAAGTTTGGTTCAGAGATAAATCCACTGGTCCTCATCATCGCTCAATTCTGTCCTTCAGTGATCCATTGCTAGTCAACAAAATTGTACAAGCGGCTTAAAGAGGAGCAGAAAAAAACGTATTGCTTAAACTGACTTAATGAAGCAGGAGAAACATAGTAGTACACTTTGTTGCATAAAAGAAATATTATTTTTGAAAAGAAATCCTTTTTGCTGTAATATTAATATATATATATATGTTTTTTTTTCCTGAAGTTGGTTTTAAATGAGACAAAGAATAAAAAGGAAGGAGTAAACATTGAAAGGGCAGGAAAAAAAGATGGAAAAAGAATGAACATGGCAGAGACAGACAAGGAGTAAGGAAGGGCTTAAGGACAAAGAAAAAGAAGAGTGGGTAGGAAAGGGAATATGAGTCCTGAGAGCAAGTAAGGCAGAAGGACAAGACAAGACTTAATGGAGATAAATGTTGAGAAGAGCTGTACAAAAATAAATGGATAGAGGTGAAAAGGACAGTGAAGGAATTAAACAAAAGGATGACAGAATTCAAACTAAAAAGTAAAGGGAGTGACAGAAGAGACCATTAGGTAAAAGTATTCTTTTATCAACTCAAGTAGGAAATGATAAAAAGACAATTGTGTTGTTGGTAAAGCATGCTGGATCAAAAAAGGTTAACATCAGAGGTTAAATCCCACGTTAGATTTCTGCTCTTCAAACAGAAATATAGCTAAAAAGAATGCACACAAACAACCATATGTAAGGAAGGAATATAAAAACACTTGTGCTACTAAAAAGGAAGACAAAGCAACGTGATACACAAAGTCGAGAGTGAATGGTAAAGAAATAGGGGAGCACAGTGTTGTGCTAATTGCTTCACAGTTCATGACCTATTTCATTATGATGTCACAACTCTAAATTGCAAATCTTGTAAGGCAAATGTATTTTGTTAGAGCAACATATAGCACTGCATGATTATAAGATAACTAAAAATATGGTGTCTGTAAGTCCTCTGCTTTCTTAAAACCAAGTGTAGCAAATCTGGTCCTCAAATGCTCCATTTTGCAATTTTTAATGCAAACCAATTGAATTAAAAGTTTGAATTTTCTCCATGGCATGTTAGCAAGTATTGCCAAGGCTTAAG
>JAVLVB010000059.1:1306061-1447143 GCA_032876305.1 Orestias chungarensis | reverse complement strand
TACTTTCTCAAAGCCACATTCACTGTTGCTCCTCATTAATGAATACACTATAGGCGTGTAGTAGCAGAAAAAAAATTTGAACTGACATAGATCATAAAAAGGGATAAATTATAAAATTATCAAAGCATCTCATAATTATTATCTATATAACCAACAATACTTGATATGACAACTTTGTCAACATCTAGGAACATCTAAAAGCCCATTTCATAAATTGTTATATAAAGTTCCTTAATTGCAATAACTATATCACTAAGTGAAAGATGGTATATTTTTATGCCTAAAGCTAACATTTAAGATCTGACAAGATTCAATGGAACACAAAATGCAGCTCCTTCAGTCACACATGCAAGAACAAGACTATGTCTTCTGGCTTTGCTCAACCCAATGTCTCAGACATGCTTCACCTTGAAGGTCTATAAGGTCAGTGGATAACCTGCACTGGGCATTTTGCAGTTGCTGAAGTAACTTCATGAAAATAGTTGCCTATATTTTAGGCAGGCTACCATTACTGTCTTCTGTAAAATCTTTTTTGAAAAGCAAGTGTTCATTATCATTCAATTCAACACTTTGTTCTTTTAAACAAGTTTCTGTGTTCTCTAAAATTGATATTTTGTTTGTTTTTAGCTTGCATACCTATTCTCAATATGCTGATTTTAATCAAACATTTTTTATATAATAAACGTGCTTCATAACTAGACTGGATTTCTGCAAGGCTGCACCACTTGTACAATGGATGTATCTCCTCAAAGGAGGCTTTGGGTATGGTTCTATTTTGTAGGCTGGACATGTAAGGTATATTCACACAAAACTAATGATTTAGGGGCACTTTGTTTAAAAGTTAATATTTGAATGCTTTGAGTGAAGTATAATTAAAAAGAAAAATTTCAATATCACAAAGAATTAAAAGAGAAATGTCATGTTGGAATAAGGGCAACAGTCAGTTAAAAACCAACAGGAGATTCCGGAGCTCACTACACTATTAACTTGCATAAATACTCAAGGTTTGCACATTAATTAGACAATATTAATACATATTTAGAGTGTGGACCAATGGGACACTGTGAAAATTAATCGCTGAAAAAAAAAACCAAACCCTTTCTGTATTTCGAATTCTCCAAAAGTGAAAAGAATAATTTAAAACTGCATTTTTCGTTTTTAATCAAAAGTCAGAAAATAAGACTCCTTCCTTGTGCACAGATCTTTTCCTATATATTTGGTTTTAAAGATTTTTAATACAAAGTTAAAAGAAAAAAATGTTTGAGCTTTTTTTTCATCTGGTATTTTTTTAAATGACAGACGTACCGGCACATTGACGCACAACTGAATGTAAGAATTAGAACAGAAATACATTACCCTTCACAGCCACAAATCCACACCCAGAGTGCACTGTTTTTAGTCACACTTTGCTCTTTCAAAGTTCTCGCCTCCTTCAGTGTGTGACAGAGGAAGAGATCCCTCTCACTTGTCAACAAAGTGTCTCACCGGCAGGTGTGATGTCACATACAAGCTACAGCTGTGTGGCTATTAAGTGCTAATTCAGTGCACGACAGCGTGTGACAGCCTGGCTGTTTGTTGTGTATGTTTGTGCAGGTATGTTTAATTGTGTTTGTGCATGTCAACACTTTCTTTAACCTAAACTGCCAGTTGGTGAATTCCAATTGTGAAAATAGTCATATTGTTTGTGGATTGGTTTCCCGAGTGATGTTTTGGTTATTTATTGCTGTTTTTAGTAAATTGTTATTCATTTACCTTTTATTATTATTGTTTGATCACTAAGATTTTCACTTTAGACCTCATTGTACTTGTGCAATGAAAATAGACACAATCATTTATTTAGAAATCAGACTTCATTTGACATCACATGACGTGTTAAGCTATCCATGTACTTATATTGTACATCTAATTTTGTATTAAGTAAACTCTCACTCTTGTTTGAATGCTGATACAACTATTCTATTGTCGACTTTTAAGGTTATAATCCTATATTCAATTTCAGTAGCAAGGTTGTGTGTAAATTAATTTATTAGGAAAAACCTGAATACATTTTTCACTGTAACATAAAAAATGTTGTTGAAATAACTTCATTATATTTATGTAACAGTCATGATAGAGTTAAGTGGAAATATATTGATTTAATTTGTCAATTTTGAGCATCCCAAACTTCTATCTAAGATTTTGGAACTTAAACCTAAACCATGGTCTTAAAGGATTTGAAGAAAATATTCGTTTTTAAAGAATCCCAGAGACGAAACACTGAGTCCAAAGTAACTCAGTGTTGGATAAAGGAAACGTCAGACAGCGTTGTAATTTTTGTCTTTATAAAATATTTTCCAAATTTGTCATATGGTGCGACACATTGTCCTTTTTTTACTCAATCATCAGAATTAGCTATGACTGAGGATCTGCGGATTCTTTGTGAAGTCTCTGTGGGTTCCAGGCCTTAAGAAAAACATTTACTTCCCAATAAACATTCACTAACTATACTTCTACTTCCACATACACCTGTTCAAATGCCGACCTACCTAGTGAATCAGTTAACCCAACTCCCAAAACGTATTGGATTAAGTCTAATTGAATTAATTTTTTGTAGCACGTTTCAGAAAGAAGGTGCTTAATAATGCTTTATGCTTTAATAACAACTAAATAAAAAGTAATAAGAGATAACAGTAAAATTTTTCCCTTTTTTATTACTATCGGAGGGTATTTATAAAATCAAGAGTCTGATGGAATGCATTATACCATGTCAATATTTTATTCTGAAAATATAAAATATCTGAAAGAAAACTGTTAAAAATGCAGCACTATTAGGACCTGTAAGGGACCATATGTAATGCAATGATACAAATATTTTAGAATAGGCATGGTTCTTGCATTAACAGCCTATGATGAAACACCCATCCATCCCTTGGGATGGGTCTGCTGGTGTCTATCTCCAGCTTACCTCGGGCGAGAGGCAGGGGTACACCCTGGACAGGTCGCCAGTCCATCGCAGGGAAACACAGAGACATGCAGGACAAACAACCACTCATACGCACACTCACGCCTAAGGACAATTTAGCTCCACTGTGTAGCCTTATAATGAAACATTGAACATTAAATATAAGCTGGTTTATTTGGAACTTTGAATTTGGTTCAGCTTTATTAAGTGGAAAACAGTAAGAAAAGGAAACGTTTTGATTTTAATTGAAGTAATGTAAGATTTTTAAACCAGTTAAACCAGTGAAGTGTAAATCTGAACTGGGTTAACTTAGTTAAGTTTGTTAATGTAAATTTTTGTATTGAAATAGCTATAAATATAAATAGAAAAAAGCCCAAAGAGAGACATAATGATGATATTGACAGAGCAGAGAAGGAATCTGCATGCGCCTACAGTTGTATTTCTTCCAACTGGCTGTGGGACAACAACAGGCAGTGGCAGTCAGGAGAAAGTATAAGTGATGGATGATTAGCATAAAGCTCAGGAAACCAGCCATATCCACCTTTATTGCTTCACTCTACATTCATTTCACCCAGACAGAGCCAGTTTGCAACTCGAAATAAACAAACATTAATAACTCAAAGTCTCTTCAAACCTGCTTTTAATAACGTTCAACTGTTATTATCATTGCCAATATATTCATTCCTAAACGTTGCCATCTTCAAACTTCATGAGAGCAGGATGAACAACTAAAGTCTCTAAAAACAAAGGAAATCTGATAAGAGATTAAAAATATAAATGTTTTGCATCATAAAGACAGTAACATGTAAGTTATGGTTAAGCTTTGCCTTTGGCTGCATATTTGGAAATATAGTCCCACTGGAAGGGTAAAATCTGTCCCAATCTATCCTTAGCAACAGTTAACAGGTGACAAACCACTTGAGATTGGGGCATTGATTGATGTTTTTTTTTTTTTAAGGTGCAGGCACAAACATGGATGGACTTTCTCAAACTATGAGATAATAATTGTGTTTTGTGAAGATATGTGCACTAACCAACAAGTATAGAAGAGGCTTACAGCAGTGAGGACTAGACAATGTAGGAGCAGCCTAGTAATAAACTGACCAGTGAGGGAAGCTAACAAGCGTAGTACATGTTGTTCAATATTAATAAGGCGTTTTGTTATATGCAGAGTTTACTCTACACCTTTCAGTTGTTCATCATTTTTAATGAAGGGCCCTGGAAAAATTCTATAATAATCTCTTTTTGCGTGTGATATATTATTTTGAACCACAGTGAAAATAAGCACGTTTTGATTTACTAAAGTAAATTTTCAACAGCTAAATAAAGAACTGAAAGAAAATAAATAAGTTGTATATCATTGAAATTAGACAATTGCAATAAAATTTTGAGTGCACCTGCAGTGCAACACACAATTGCACAACTCCCTTGGTCTGCATGGACTTGAATTATATTTAGGGATGCAGCGATACCACTTTTTTCCAAAATGAGTAGTGTAGGAGTACTTGCATTTGAGTACTCACTAGTACTGAGTAGTTACGCCATTACACATATAGTTACTTTGCATTTTTTTTATTTTTCCACAGATATTGTTATTTGAACAACATTCCCTATTATGTGCAAACATACAGTACAAACACAAATATAACAAAATTGTCAAATACTGAAATGCTTTTTTGCGGTACTGAGGACAGCGACCCAGTGTGGCGTGGTTATGGTGCCGCCAGGTGTGCGGGCGTGGAGCTGTCTAGGGGAAGAATGGTTGTGGGGGTGTGTGTGTGGATCTCAAGCGCACTTGCTCATGGGTTCCTCGGGCATGCGCTCAACTGTGACAAACTGTTGCGCTCGGCTCTGTGTCTACGCTCGCGGCTCTGCTGAAATGTCGGTGAGTCGGAGAGTATGAATCAACTTTGTGTATTTGGAAGGAATTATTTAATTGGATGAAAAAGCCCTGTCTTTGATTAGCTGGGAGCACGGCTCATTTACATATAATGTAGAGTTGCGAGCGAACAGAGTGAGCTGAGCGAGCGGGCGGTTTGTAGGAGTTGAGCGCGTGTTCGGGCACCTTTGAGCGGGTGCTTACCAGCTATTCGTGCGCACACGCTTGCGGTTGTTGCTCCTTCAGGTGGCTCTATACCCATGGACCTGGTGGCACAGAGATCACGCCATAAGTCCCACCCAGGCCCAATAGTAGCGCCGCGGGGGGTATCGGTGTCGTGGTATCGGTGGCAATTTTGTGAGTACGAGTACTTATGCCCGGTATCGGACCGATACTCGATACCAGTGTCAGTATCAGTGCATCCCTAATTATATTATATTCAAATATCTCAAAAATTGTATGTCAATCTGGAGGCTAAATCCGAGCTTTGCAGCAATACTAAAATTAATAAAATTGGAAAAACTTGAAGACTTTTGCAAGGCACTGTTGTTTAACTCAAACCGTATAATGTTCTACAACTTGATGATTACATGCATAAAGTTTGTTTGGTATAAATATATCAATACTCTAAATGCTACCCACTGTACTGATTTAATGGTTTATTAATGTTTTTAATTTTTAATTTTTGTGGTTTTTCACTAAGGACAAAGTACTTTGATCAAGCTTTCTAATAAGAGCTCACCTGCAAGCAGTTAATGTTTCTGGGAAACTAAACTCTGAGGACAACAATTGCATACACTAATATGGAAAAGCGGTTTTGCTTGTGTATGAGTTGATTCCGCTCTCCTTTGTTCAATTTCAGAAAGTACCAGAAGTAAGTAATCCCACACCGGCCATTTTGTTCTACCTAATTAAAGTGAGTATAAGTGTGACTTTCAAAGTGCAAGATACATGATCTGTAATCACTGATAATCTAATCCAGAGCGACAGCTCAGTGTCAGTTACATTGACCTCATTAAATAAGAGCTACCCTTTAAACAAGTAACTAAGATCAGATCACCTGAAAATAAACCCTTGTTTTTATCAACAGAGCCACTGAGAGAAAAAAAAATCACAATGTCATAAAATACAATCAGCAAACAAATGACACAGAATGATCAGAGTCACTCGCAATTTGACTGCTTATCGTTGGCTGAATGAAGTAAAGAAAGAAAATGTCAGTATTCTATATAATGTAAATTATAAGATTTGTAAAAAATATTAGAATATTATATATGTCAGAGCTGAGGGTTTTTGTTTCTCAGGTTGTCTACTGGGGGTCGCCAGAGTTCTTCTCCAGCTGGAGCGCTTCTGAACACCTGTGCGTCTCCTATTTACTGATGAGCCTGGGGTGGTTAAAATGAGTGATGGAACAGCTACACTTTGCCTGAGTTTTTGTAACAACTGGTAACGTTTCTTAGTCTCAGTTTCAAGACCTTGTGAATGTTTTTCTTGTTGTCTATTCAAGTATTTCAATCGATGCTCTCCAGTGTTTTTCCTTGTTGCATTCCTCAGTAATTTTTTTCGTGTGCTCCACCCAGGTTTTCTCAAGACTCCTTCAGTGCTCAAACTCCTTCGTGAACATTCTGGATCTCATCAGGTAGGTAAGCTCGATCTTCCCGCTTTAGCATTCGCAGCACAACCAAAGCGATCCCCTGGACAACCTCAGCTCCAACTCCAAGCAAATAAACCCTCAACCCGCTTGCCTCTCACTGGCGGTTTCCATAAGCTCTCGAAGTAAGACTCACCTACAAGTATAATCAGCCTCACCTGACCAATAATCACCATCTCTGTCCTCCTTCACCAGACGCTCCCGGTTTAGATAGTCGATCCAGTCACTCCTGTTTCAAAACTACTATTCATATTACTCAATAAACTCTGTTAAACTTCTTCTGAGAGTCCACTGTTTATGTGGGTCAGAAGGCTACAAAATATGACAGTATAAACAGTAAAACAAAATCATACAGGTTATTGAACATCTTGTATAGGTATATGGGTTGATGTCTTTTGATTTGGACGCCGTTTTTAGGATCCACAGCTACAAAACTATTCTGGAGATGGAGATAATCCAAGGATTTAAGCATGAATACTCTCACCTGAGTAGTATTACAATTTTTTCCCAAAGCGCTCTTTCTTTGCGACACTTTAAGAGGAACTATATTAACTGTCCGAGCATATTCGACAGAAAAGAAGAGTGCTCAAGTGCTCATTGAGCAACGTTATATTTAACCAGGGGCATAACCGTCATCTCAGAAGTGAGGAGAACATATTTTTCAGAGGTCTATTAAGTGATTTATCTTCTTGCTTTAAATCATACCTCTTTTTTAGTGGCAAAAAGCCATAAAGTAAAGCACAAACGGACTGACTTTAATTCTTTAAAGTTACAAAACCTAAAGTTTTAGCTCCCAAACTGGTTGAGTTGTCATTATCATAGCAAGGGAACAGACTGTAAAAATACAGATTTTAGTGAAATATGCTGAATTAATTAACATAAAAAATGGGATGACAAATACATGCTCCTTTATCAACTCAAATAATGCAACTCAAATATATAATAATTTAAATATTTTTTCTTTTTTCTCTAATTTAACTCATAGAGGAATTACATCAAAGTGTTAGTGGGGTCAATTAAAAAAGGGAATGATGTATCCTTCTTGGTCCAATAGCTATACCTAATCCTCCATCATAGGAATAAAGAAATCTCCCACAAAATGTACATATATAAGCAGCAGTACACTATGTTTACCTAAGTAAGGCAGACATAGGTTTACAATACAGATTGAAATATTTTACACTTTGAATAAGAGTTATAATAAAATATCTGTAAAAACACCGTCCTGATAACTACTTGGTTTCTGCGTGCGGATAGATAAATTTTACTCAGCAAGTTTAACTTTTCTTTACCTGTAAAGTTCCAGCGACATCATCCACTTATTCCGCTCTCCCTGACTGTGCTGTTCCTGTTAAAGATGTATTTTAAATATGTGGAAAGCCACAGTGAGCACAAGTTCTAATCACAGAAATTAAAGATGGCTGTGTCAATTCTTGCCATGAGGTAACAACAAGGGAATGTAACACAGGTAACAGTAGCACTCCTTTCACCAGCTTCAATAGTACACGGTCATGCATTAACAGAGTCATTATTTAGCTAACATTACGCATGCAACGATATGACGAGAATTTTTTTTTTAACGTTTTCAGCCTTTTCCAGGCTCTGCTTGGTTTACTAAGCATTCAGAGACAGCAGACACACAGTAAAGCACTGCTCAGCTCACCAGCATGACTCCCCCGTATGTGAACCACAGTGGTAGCACAATTTGCTTCTGGTGCGTTTAAAAACTGCTTGGAAAAACACATTACCACATGAAAATATTACATTAAAAACAGTCATAGCAGCGAAAAACAGTGTGTGTGTGTGTGTGTGTGCGTGCGTGCGTGCGTGCGTGCGTTCGTGTCGTCCATTACACCTATGTAGTTTAGAACGACCAAGTGTGTCACTTCTTTGTTTTTCTACGTGGAATTAAATAAAAGGTACACTAAGTTGCTTAGGACTGTTGGGCAGAAAAAATAGCAATCCATCACATTAAATGAGTAGCAGATATGAACATTATTATACCAACTAACCTAATCCTTAAATACCCACTATTAAAGTTTTAGCACTAGGAAAACTTTAATCTAACAGGTAAGCAGCCAAAGTTGCCATATTCCTTTGTTGAGACAACATGGCAGCTTTTTCTGAAAATACAGGCTATTTATCTCGTAGCACTGAGAAACAGACATTATTTGGACCTCACGTTGATTTGCTGATGCTGTACAATTCCTCTTCCATCTGCAGGAGGGATAAATAGTAGTGTAGTTATTGTTATATGTTGATTGTGTACTGTACTGTGTTGTATGTGAGATGAGTGTGTCGTGTTAATTGTTAGTTGACACTCTGTAACCCTGGCAAAACAATTTCCTTCGGGATCAATAAAGTCTATCTTATCTTATCTTATCTTATCTGATGTTTGACCTCAACATGGTGGTTATTAGCTACTCTATTATCATCCAAATGCAAGTTTATTTTGATAAATTCCAAGACCTAGGAAAACACCGGATACTAAAAAAATAGAAATGCTACATATGACAGACAGTTGACTGGCATCCGAAGGATGGTCATATGCTTATCAGTAATAAGTTTCTAAATCTTTTGAAACAATATTCTCTTCGTATAGTGTTTCCCCCTTTGTAGCTTTTCTTTTCTTTCTCATTTTAAACTGCTGTCCCAGATTGATCTTTTATAGTGTTCTTACTCCCACTGACTGTCACCCATCTATGTCTTTGTTTCTCTATCTTAGCTCCTGTCACACCCCCTGCCTTTGCTCTCCCCCGTACTCAGTCTCTACCTCACATAATCCTACCCTATCTCACAAGAGCAAGCTGGTAATCCTGCATTTCCTTTCACGAAAAAACACACCACCAACACAAGAAAACACACACACAGGTGTAAGCACTACAATATATTTATCTGAGTAGATAATATAAATGCATTGCACAGTAAGGTATTACTTTAGAGACATCTTTAAAAAAAAAAAAAAAAAAAAGAAGCCCAATATTTTCAGTCAAAAAAAATAAATCTGTATTTACCACTAAAATACGTCAAGTTTAAAGTCATCAATTTATGTCAATGAGAAACCAGTAGATCATCTTCAGGTTCTCACTTAAACACACTTGTATGCAGATACAGATAGCCAGGTTAGGACTAGTACTGTATATGCCTTTTAATAAATTTTGCCTTTCATAAACACACCAACAAGTAGTGAACATACCTTTTCCGGTACTATTTGGAACACATGGCAGTGAAAGATACCATCATGCTATTTATAATACCTTTGCATCTCTGACTGAATAGCTTAGGGTGCAAAGAAGTTTTATTCTTCAATATGTGGCTCTTAATTTGGTTTTGAACCTGCAGTCTCTGTTGAACCAGACTCACTGAATTATTTGAGCTTACAAATGAGCAAATAACAAAAACACATGATTAATCGCATGGTTAATGTATTGCAGGTATGTGTCTTTATAAATGCTCTTAAGCAAAATTGGGGTTATATTTGATTAGACAACTTTTTACGGAATGAGGTTAAAGGTTAAGATTTATTGCAGTAGTGGGCAATTCTGGTCCTCGAGGGCCAGTGTCCTGCAGGTTTTAGATGTGTCTCTGCTCCAACACATTTGAGTCAAATAATCAGGTCATTAGCAAGACTCCAGAGAACTTGACTTATACTGGGGAGCTGCTTCATCCATTTGATTCAGGTGTGGTGGATCAGAGATAAATTTAAAACTTGTAGGACACTGTCCCTCGAGTGCCAGACTTGCCCACCCCTGATTTAATGAAATAATTCTGGATTGCCTCTTTTTCTTAAAAGGCACATGAATTTAGACTTTAGCTGTGTCAGGATAAAGAAGATTACTTTAGCTGCAGTGCCATTGTGATTTCCCCCCCCCCCCCCCAATTTAAAGACAAAATGAACATATAAGGTTCAAAAGGAATGCTCTAAGTTTTACCCAAAAGGTTGTTACCAGTCACAGACCGATCGAGCTGCTATCAGTTCGAGCTACTCCAAGAATTTACTACATGGAGTTATGTCATTGGAACAATTGATTAGCACTTGCATACAATCTGCAGTTGTACTGAGGGATTTACGACATAATTTTCATATAGCTTGACATACCATGCAAATTTTGATGTGTGTATAAATAAATTTTAAATTTAAATAAATTTTGCAGTGGGATTTTATTTTTAAGAGAAAAGGTCAATGAAAGTTATTATCTCCAAAGGTGATTAAAAAAAGACAAATTAGGTTACTCTTTTAAATTTTAAACAATTTCCACACATATGTACGATACATATATTCCACATCAGCAAATGTGTTTGTTTAGTGTTGAAAATGTATTGTGGCTGTATAACTTTTGTGTAAGATTGAGTTGTGGTGTTACAGTAATGAGCAGGCTTACTATCAATTAAAAATGTAACATTTGGCTTAAAGCACTGTATTGCAAATATAGTAAGCAGGTTTTAGCCAGTCACTACACAACAAACATGAAGATAAGTCCAATGGCGTTAAACTAGGCAGAAATCCCATTACTATTCATTTATCCATTTCCATCCTTCTGTGGAAATGTAAGCCATGGTTTTGAACTATGGGGGGAAAAAACCATTATCATCTATCTACGTCCCTTTCTATTTTCATGTCAGTCTCATTTCATTTTTTTCTTCTTTTCCCTGATATTCCCATGGCTTGGAACCAAACTGAAATCCCATTTATTCAAACATCCATCTCTACTTTTTCCATTCATGTTCCACATATCTTTATTGTCTCTTCTAATGGCTAGAAGCCAAGTTATCCATTTATCTACATGTCCATCCATCTTCCTGTTCCTCTGTTCTTATTTTATAGATCCCAGGTCTGTGAGAAAATTGTTTTAGGAGGGGTTATTAAGTAGACATTCGATGTTAGACATAAAGAAAAAAAACAACAAAAAAAAACACAAAAATGCACAGAGCATGGGCAGAGTTTGCATGACACCTTGCCAGTCAGTACCAACTTCCTATATATTGTGGTACTGCCAGGCAAAAGAAATATTGCATGTACTATTATTTAAGAATATTATAAAACAAAAAATAAGAAACAGAAATGTGCTACCTCTTAGTTTAAGATTAGTAAATGGTCAGCTGCAGAATCCTCCACACTCCTGGATGGATGAAACAGTATAAAAACATTTTTTTATATTTTATTGCAGAAGAAATACCCATTAGAATTTTGATAAAAGGGGATTGGGACCTAGTGGAAGCACTTCTGGTCCTGGGGGCCGCCCACTGTGCTGCACCAGAGGCTGCCCACCCCAAACCCCCTTCCCTACCTTGAATGACTGCTTGAGTGAGTGAGTAAATGAGTGAGCATTTATGATTGTGTATGAATGTGTAGGGGCTGGGTCTGGGCTTCCATGTCCTTTGGCTTTCCATGCTGCTCCCATGTGGGAAGGGTCATGCCCTTTCCCCTCCTTGCTCTTCCTGACTGCTTGCTGCTGAACTCACCTGCGGCCATACTGGGCCCTGGGGTGCAGTGTTGGGGCGCAGGGGCGTGTATCGATCTGCCCCGGCTGCCTGTCTGGGGTCGCCTGTCCCTCTCGGGTGTCGCGCGTGCACTCTGCTGGGTGCTGGGGGCGGTCGGCCGAATGGGTCCTGGGTCCCGACCCTGGGTCCCGCCCATGCTTAGGCGACCGGGGCCTGGCAGGACGGGTTGGGTGGAGCTCTTGGTACCTTGGCGGCTCCTCTGGGTGGGTGCATGATGTTCTTGCGGTGGAGTGTGTGATCTCTGTGCTCTTGTGTAGCCCCAGTGTCCTGGAAATTGTGCTCCCTCTGCTCCCTCTGGGCTCCTGCAAGTGGGTGGCAGTGGCCCTCTGTACCCATGGCTGAGCATAACTCATCACAATTTCTCCAAGCTCACGCGCAATCACACACTATAGAGATCACAATAATTTAACTGTGCCAATCTGTTTATTAACAACATCAAGTCTGCCTCATATTGTTATTTATTTATTTATTTTATTTTTTGCTGCATACATTACTGCCTTTGCTCTTCTTTCCGCTAATTATATCTCCACAATTATAATTCATTGCCTTTTCGCAGTTTCCCATGGATGCTTCAGTAGCAATCTGGTAGAAGCTAGTTTTTGGGGTCTGCTGTTTTGATTGTTCGTTTTTGTTATTGTTTGTTTGTTTACTTGTTTTTATTTGAGTGTTGATTTTTGGTCTGTGTATATGTTCCCTTTCATTCTGTGCACGAACCCCTCAGTCATGTTTAGCTTTAGAATGTATATAACACTTCAGAAATCAATAAACGATTAAGGTATGGGTAGCAAGGGAGGCTCTATTTTTAAAATGAGTGAAAAGTTTGCCAATGCTATGATGTGGAATCAAAGGGGGAAATGCATTTTTTACTCTGAGGTATGGGGTCTTGATTATGACTGGCCATATGTTTTAGATTGTTATCCTGTCTAAAGGCCAAGTAATAAAACATTGGCAAAGGCTCCCCATTTTTTTTATTTCAATGCAGTATTTCTGAATATATATGCTGTACTGACTAAAAAGGGTCCCGAGGCCTTTGGAATAGAACAGGGACAGAGTAATCATATATTAGTACATTGCTTAATGAAAATTCTTTTGGGGTATTAGCTGCCAAAACCCTACATTTAAAGAGCACATGGTTCCAGTTAGAGCCAGTAATTTAGCAATCTCCAAATGTTTTACAATGTTTAGAGTTCCTGTTCATACCTAATAAAGTATTTTTGAATTTTAATTTAAAGAACTATATCATATATATATATATATATATATATATATATATATACACACTATATTGTAGAGCTTCAGTGTACTATCTTACCCTCCAAGCAAATGTTTCTTGTTTTAGGCCAGAAATTTGTCCACTCTTCCAAACAACTATGTTTGCCTATGTTGCATATAAGATTGAGTCACACAACTTTGTGAGAAGAGGGGATTGGATGTTTTTCCTGTGGTAAATAAAATCATAATATTTCTGCATTGCTTGTTTTAAGTCAATTTCTTAGACTTATTTCACAGTATTGAAAGGCCACAATACTATTCTAATGCCTTTTCTTAATAAACGTTTAGAATGTGTCTGATCTCATTTTCCAAAGCATTGGTTAATAATTCAAATGCTTTTTAACTTTTTAAATTCAAAGGCACCACAGGTTGATCTCAACATTTTGTGCATTTTTCTGCTTTCGCAAACACTCGGAACATCATAGCTGTGGATGTGTTGATGCGTGTCATCTATGAAAATATGCACAAGAGTGTGAACAGCTCAAAATAAGCTGTGCATGACCCCCAAAAGTGTGCTTGGCAACATTGCATTACATAACCCTTAATTATAACTGCAAAAGGAAATGTGACAGCTTTTGACCTAATCCTTAATACATGAATTATGTTTCTACAGTTCATGTGCAATTGTGGATGTGTGTGAGTGCATGCATGTGTGGCCGGGTGTATAATCTTAACATGCCAATTAAAAGAAACATGACAGTGACATGCCTCAATTAGGAAGTGTGACGGCTTAGTTATGCTACAAAGGGTCTTTCTAGTTTGTGTGAGTTTGTATTTATTTATTTGCAAGTCAGGGATGAAGAAAAATTCTTGAAGATTTGCACAAATGCATGTGCAGCCCAATTATCTTTGTACTGAATGACAGATTTATTGCTGTGGGAAAGTAGGATATCAGAGGCCTTGCAAAAGCATGTGCACACACACAAACACACATTATCAAGCTTTGTGATTAAAGCTGAGTAACATCCTTTATGTGCTTAGGTTTATCTGGAATATATGTGTGTGGTGCCACTAACAGAATATGAAAAGCTGACACTTGGCTGTTACGGCACTCGCTAATGTGGCCTTTGAAGGTTTCTCATCTCTCTGCTCACATACTTGACTCGCACCTTTTCATTTCACCGTACCTATTGCAAACACTTATCACCATATTCACCTACACAAGAAGTCTACATATTAGAATATTTGATAGCGACCTTTTCCACACAGATATCCTATAATGGTTTTTAAATTAGCCCCATCATCACGCAACATTTCCTCACCTTTAGAGCCAAGCAGCGCAGCTGAGCCGCTGTTATGCACAGAATAACTGGAGAGCACTGCTATGCCTATTTTCTCATTCATACAGATGAAAGACAGTTAAGCTGCAGCTATGATGATCTCCGGTTTCATAAAAAAAACTGTGAAGTGTGATAAAAGAGCAGTCCATCATTGAAAGGCTTTGTGAAAGGTGCGTATGTTTACTTACACTAATCTTTTGCTGGAAATATATATAACTGTCTAAAATTCCAAATTCACGCAGACAAATGGTATAGGCTTACCATACCTTTTTTTTAATCTTTTGCAGGTGCTTGCTTCATTTTTCCTTTATTTACTACCTTTCACTTCTACATTTTCCCTGATATTTTTTTAATGCTATTAGTCACTATAGCACTTTGACCCTAGGTTCACAGGACTTCAAAACTGCTTCTTCTTTAACTAGTGATAGATGGGTAAAACCACATAAAGTGGGATTGATGAAAGAAGAAAAAAGCAGATTTATGAGAAGTCGATCTTGAGGCAGAAAGTAAAATGTGTAAGATACAACGAGAGAAAAACGAAAAAAAGAAATGTTGTCACGGTTGTGATTTCCCAGCACTCTGTTATTGGACAGAAGGCTTGCTGTATCCCTATTGGTGAGCGAAAAATAAGCTGATTAACGCACAGCAACCAGGGGCACAATGGACAGTGGCCCATTTTCTGTAGGAATAACAACAATCACATTTTAAGTTGAGTGAAGGGATGTTTGAACGAGGCAAGTAATAATTCACTGATTCAGGTAAATTATTTTTTTCCTCAATACCATTAATCTCGACTGATATGCTGAAACACCCTGCTGTTTGCTTCTGTATCACATAGCCCAAAGACATAATTTATTCCTGTTTGCACTAAGCTGCAATTCTGCTGTATCTTGCCCCCTCCACAAATATCGAATAATTGGAAGTGAAGTGAAGTGAATCAAGGGCCTGTAGTCAACTACACCTATTAGATGTAAGACTTGCCTCTAGCTTATTGCCAGTCATGTCAGTCACAACTAGGACAGCATTTCATCGCTAAAAGCCCAGACCGGCAGAAATAATGTACACTAAAACCTTTAAAGTATGTATCAGGTTTGTCTGAATAATGACAGTTAAAATTCAGCCAAGTCAGTAAATCAAAACTGCGTGCACCTATTAAGATTAATTCACCTTGATCTGACAAATCCTTTGAGTGGCTTATATGGCAGTGAAAATACACCTATATTCTGATTGACAGAACTTTATGATTATTATGGGCACAGAACAAAAATAAATGACACACCAGTAAAAAAAATATCTTTTGTATTTACGCTAAGAAATACTCAATGTAAAAACCTTTATGCTAAGATACATTATATTAAAAAAAACAGAAGCACATAACAGAGAGTTGTCATGCAAGCTACAAAACTTGATGAGTTTCGTTCTTTCATTTCCTTCATAAAACATATTTATAATTATGCCTAAATGTGTGGCAAGATAGTAGATGGCGCAACAGCACCTTTAAAGAAACTATTTGATACCCAACTTCTTAATCATTTTAGCCCTCAAATCAAGGTTCAAACAGAGCAGGAGAGCTTAGAGAAGGCCACACAAAGGATGTCCTGCATATTTGACTTTAGGTGAGCTCAATTATATCATATCTATCTGTGGTTTGTGGTATAATCTGACAGCAAGTTGTCATCATATTCCAAAATATCAAATGATCGATTTGACACTTCACACTTCAAGCAAACTGTTTTTTAAGGGAAGAGAAATTTTTGAGCATGATGATGATTCTTTTTTTTTTAGAAAATTATACTAAAATATATATTTATATATATATTTGCTTGCCTTTGTAGTTATTTTTTCGTAAAATTTGCGGGTCTACTTAGATCCCTTGACTTCCAAGTTTTTTCCTTAATAGCCTGCCTCAAGTCAACTACTAACTTTTGGGCATTAGGGTTTTATGTCTGCTAAGTTTCACTGTTTTACTTCTTATTTAAAAAAAAAAGTACAGTTTAAAGTAATGTCAAGGGATCCAATTGTTTCCAATGTGATCTTTTCTTTAGAGATTTTTTTTGTGTTTTATTTGCTTTTGCTTTCTTATCAAAATAGAAAGTATATGGGTATTGTAAATTCCAATTTTGTTGTACGGAAAAGATTATTCTACTCATAATGGGGTTTTCTCTTTACAATGAAGCTTTGTTTTTGTTTGGAGAGTATATTTACTCAGAATTATCACCCACTTCAGTTCACTGTTGCTCTCTCCTATTCTAACTCATTCTCTAACACCACCCTACCCTTTTGTCATGGTGCCTTCAAAAAGTGTGAACAAATTCAAGCAGCATTTCAGACAGTTGGCAACTGAAAGAGTAGAATGTTTCCATGGAGTAATTTTATGCAAACACTCGCGCATGATGCATACCAAGATTCTTTATTCAGTTCAAACCACAAACATGTTTAAGCTTTATATGAACTGTATTTCACAACTGCTTTTCATCTGCCTTATTGAATGAATGTCTACGTTCAGAATATCCACTACAAACTTACTAAATACTATGTTACATACAGATTTTTTGTTGCATCAGATTCATGTTTGAAAAGACAAGCTGGGATAAAACTAGACAAGACCTAGTTTACCTTTTGTAGTGTTAATAAAGACTTTTGTTTACAGAAAAAGGGGCAGCAAAGTAACAGGTTGACTAGTAATATAAATTCAAATCACTACTGTTTGCATTCTATGCATTTAAAAGGTAAAGAAACAATTTTGCGTAAAAAAGATTCTAAAGCACCACTAGTTTATTGCATTGCAAAAGGTATACAGTAGTGCATAAAGAGGAGCTGTATTGATTGCAATCATGAGGTTTGCCAGGAATACTTCATCCGGGAGCATTTTGTTAATACTTTTTTAGCCTCCCTCAACTTTCTTATTCAACTTCATTTAGCCCTCCCCTTCATTCAAACACCTCATCTTGTGTTTGAATGACTACTGTCCCATCTTCCATACATCCATTATAATTAAGTGCTTTGAGAGACTTTCCCACCTACCCAGTCTCACAACTACCCTGGACCCCCACCAATTTGGATTATGGACTTCCTCTCGTGCAGGCAACAGTCAAGCTCCATTAACCATGGTGAAAAAGGGTAAGTAGTTCTGAATTCCTCTAACCAGCAAGACATCACATCAACAAAGCCAAAAACCTTCATTTCCTCACAAAGCCAAGGAGAGTCAACCATCGTCAGCAACAAAGCCTAGGAGAGTCAACCAACCATTCTACAGACACCGCCACCACAACTTGTGATACTGCTCATACTTAGTACATTCTAATTTGCACTACAAATCTGTGACACTGCTTATACACTGAATATTTGAATATTCAACTCTTAAAATGTGCACTCTGACCTGGGTTGACTTTTAAATTCTTTATATTCCATAGAATTTACATTCTTGACTCACGTACATATTGGCTTTTAATTATTATATCGTCTATTAACCCTGTCTTGCACTTTTGTCTTGAAGATTTATTAAGCCAATTTGTTATACTGTACACCAAAGTATTGATATACTGGCAAAGTTCACTTGAACTGAAACACTGAACTTTACTAGTCATCTTCTTACAGTCTCACTACCTTGGTTTGGGAAGGTAAATTCCACCCAGTCAATATTGCAAGAGGTTGCAATTGTTGCAACATGATCCAGAGCACAACCCTTTAAGTACAGTGCAATACTTTGTCATTAAACTTGGCTCTCTTCGGAATTATTGAGTTGCAAGCATTTTTATATAAGGAAATATTTGCTTACATATTAACAGAATAGCAAGAATGTATCAGGTATGGCTTCAGAAGAGTTGGTTGCTTGAGTATTTACACTACATCATTCTTAAAGGATACAACTGGAATTTAAATCTGTGTCAATGTCTCTGTTTTATCTGTATGTAAGGCTTAGCAAACATATTAGATCTTTTTTTTTTTTTCTTTTTTTTAAGTGACTAAATAGAGGGAGATATGTCTTTGCGAGTATTTGTAGCATTTTTACAGTTAAAAGTCACTTGCAGTACTAGTGAACTTTGATATTTAGAAGGTCAGTGTGTAAAATGTGAGGAACTCCCATTCCATCAAAGCAAAACAAAACAGAGTGTGTGCTTAGAATTATGAGAAAAATCACGATAAATGTGACTTCACTCTACATAAAATATATTTCCAGAAATTCATTCAGCATCCATCAGAGAATGTCATAAAATTACTTGATTGCTGACAATGAGAGGACTGTAAAAGCGTGGACAGCTTCAGACAAGGACAGTGAGAAAGAGCAAGGGATGAGAGGTTAAGCAACATTATCATAGCTGTATAAAGTGGAGGAAAACAATATGAAAGGAAGGATGAGAGCTGAACAAGAGCAGAAGTGCCAAAAGAGGGATAATAGTCTGAGTAGTGTAGTGACAGGATAAGGCATAGCGAGAGGCAGAGAGAAGGTTAAGAGGTTTGTGGATGCAGAATGCTCCCTCTCACCGCTGGCTTTAATGGAAGAGTTCAGCCATTGAGTACTTGAGGATAAGGCCAGAAAAGGGTGATGGAAATGATCAGTTTAGAACATTCTGCAGATATTAAACCATGAAAGTTTAACTATTTTAATATATCCCAGCATTTCAGACAGACATGGTGGACAATTGGGCTTTGAGGAGCATCACAATTCACACAATGTATTTAATAATTGGCTGTAAACAGCACAGTCCAAGTTTTCTAAAGATTATTTCCTCAGGATATAACCAACAGCTGTTCATTATGGTAGAAAATAGGGCTAATACCTAAAATAGAAGCAGATGTCCCATGTTTTGGTATCCCTTAGAAAAACATTCCTCCCCAGAGCTTCTCTCTAGCATAAAACCTTTTTGCTTTTCTTCATTGCCAGTCAGTTATGTAAAACATAATCTTGTGGTAAACTATTACTTTAAATAATTAAACTACAACTAAAACATCAGAGCATCTGTATGAATACATATGATCTAAAGTTTGGGTTAAGTACACTTTACTGTGATTTTCTGGTATTACTAAAGTAACATATGCCTCTTGGATCTCTACTCTATTCTACATTATAAGTGCGTTTCGAAGTGATGTGGCTGTAGGTCATTGTATGATTTTTTTTAAAGTTACTTGTATCTTAAATATTTAATCTTAGGCTTTCCATCTTTCCAAAACATCTTTAATTTAAAAAAGTTCAAATTTAATTAAGCTTTACTTTGAACCCATATTATCATGATTTTCATGATTACATACCTGTGGCGACTATAATAAGATGGATAGAAAGGTGGATATCTGTCTTCCCAATTTTTTGTTTAAACTAGAAGTGTTGGTACAAATGTTTTCTTCAACTCCCACAGCTATTTGGGGCGAGGGTAAAGTGAATACAGGTACAGTGGAATATTTTCACAAGTAGAGAGGAAAAAAAACATTATAGTTGGATTCCTGCAATTGTTTGTTTCCTCCAAACAAAAAAATTGAGCACAGACTCAAAAAACCTTCTTTTTTTTTCTCACTCTGTGATAGTGCCACCCTCTGCATGTGCTCAAGTTGCTATGGCAATAGGTACTGACAAAAAAAACTTTCATTATGCTGACATAGAAAGGCACCAGTGGGAGCGTCTTCTAGCGTAAACACGCTGTGGAAGTATTAGTTGCAAATAGCAAAGGCCGACTGAACATGTCCCCCATAGTTGCAGGCAAAAGTTGATTCATAAACCCATTAAAAAGTTCTGTTACTGTGGCTAAATTTCAGTGCATTATTGAGGAAATAGTATGAAGCAAAATGAAACATATGTAGAAAATCTGAAACAATAAATGCATAAAATGTTGATCATATGATAGGTGATCTAAACCAGTGTTTTCCTCACTTCGTCCCTTAATGTAAACTGACCAGCATTTGTATGTGCTTCCCCATTGCAGTACACCAGATTTTAATTGACAGCTGATTAACAGGTTTTATCTGAACAGGGAAAGATCTAAAACATGCATAGCACTTTCCCTCAAGACCCAGGGTTAGCAAAGAAATCTAAATAAGTGACATTAGTGTTTAGCATAGTAGAAAAGAAAAAAATAATAATGGGTGGGTTTGTTGAAGGTTTTGATTGATACAACATTTAAACGTTTAATGGGACAAAAAAATGCATGAGTAAAGATAGCAGTGACTCCTTTAAATTTTTATTAGATATGACCATCCTAAGAAAAAATGTGCGGTGTGTGGTTATGGATTGTTTTGTGGTCCCGGTGTATTGCAAAAAATGCAGATTCCTTGAAAAAAATGAATTATTTAAATGAAACCTTATGAGGAATTCT
This sequence comes from Orestias chungarensis, assembly GCA_032876305.1. Lineage (NCBI taxonomy): Eukaryota > Metazoa > Chordata > Actinopteri > Cyprinodontiformes > Cyprinodontidae > Orestias > Orestias chungarensis. Next base: position 1,426,313 of record JAVLVB010000059.1, on the reverse strand, counting down.
ATAATTAAGATGTGAACATACACGAAAACAACAAACAAGCTCAAGTGTTGCCTTGCAGCTAGAAGGCCCTAGGATAGAATGCTGGCTTGAGGTATTTCTACAACAATATTCATTGATTCCCAGAGTTAACATAATTAGCATTGTAGGATCTTTGGTCTCTTTATTATTTCCTCTAGCTAAAAGTATGTATGCGTATGGTGTTGTTTGCTGTGTATGTCCTTAGCAACCACTATTCCCTGTCTGTTTTCCAATGGCTTGTGGAAATGGACACCATCTGCAATGAGACCAAATAGCTTATATATATGTGTGTGTGTGTGTGTGTGTTTGTTTGTGTGTTCGTGTGTGTGTGTGTGTGTGTGTGTTTGCGTGAGTGTGTGTGTGTGCCAGGCATAACTACACGTACAGTGACTTTTCACAAGGACTATCCTTATGTGGCAAGTTAACAGTGCTTAGGTTTTTCTAACATGGGAAAAGGAGGAGGAAACATCTGGAAGCAAGTTAAGAGCCACTTGGGCTAAGTACAATCCTAACTTGACTATTTCAAGAGCTAAACTGGCCTCTATGAAAAATCTCAGTTATTTTCCTTTTCTCTATCTTTAAGTGAGCAATCATATCGGCTGGATAGCTCAATTGGAATGTCACCAGACTTCCAATCCAAAGCTCATGGGTTCAAATCCAGCTCAGGGCAAAAAGTACACCACAGCATCCAGTGTGGGTCCTTAGGCAAGACCCTTTGCGCTACTGCCTACCTGGCTGCTGCAAAATGGCTGCCTCGGTGTGGTTTACACCAAAAACAATTTCCTACGGGATCAATAAAGTATATATTATTATTACTTTTAAAGGATACCTTCATTATGCATGGTAAAAAAGTGAGTTTCTGAATAGCTGCCAAATTAAATGCTAAAACCTTTCTAGTTTTATCTAATGGAACAATAAGATTTTTTTCTCAGCCATTGGGATCCCAGAATGAATAAGAAATGCTAGCTTGCCACTATATTAACATAACAAAAAGATCTAAAGACATACCTAGAAAATACACATACTGACATCACAAAGACATGGACCCAAATGAAGCACAGTTTTGACACATTACTTGAAAACAAGTGATCATTCACCAAAAAATTAACTGCACACAACCCACTAATCAAGGTAATTAAGACACACACAACAAACAAAAACACAACCATGGTGAGTGCAGGAAGCAAAGAAAAACAATGATATGCACATCCCTCTACACACAGCAGGTTTTGACAGGATGGCGCCCACACAGCCAAAACACAGACATGCAGATAGGCAAGCTGCAAAGAAAGAGACGGAGGTGGTGGAATGAGAAGAGATATGAATGTGATGAAAAGGAGACAAGAAGAAAAAAAATCGCAGAAAGAAAGCAGACGTGTGAGAATGAAGGGGCAATGACGGGAAGACATAAAAGGAAAAAACACAGAGACAATAAAAGAGTAGGGATGTGTTAGATGAGCAATGGACTGATGAAAGGGATTTCCCCTAAAACATGCAGCAACCATGAGTCAAACACTCTGTCCAATTATAGCGCTTCCCCAACGAATCAAATATAGCACAATTCACAACATAAATAAAAACAGACATTGCTCATGTTTCTTAACATTATTTTAACGTTAATTGTCCGTCTACATACAAGACTGTCATTTCATTCATTCATCCTATGACACATAAATCACAAATAATTTGTAAACAATGTTCACGGTGTCCACAAACTGATGTAGCCAATAAACACTATTTTACCTGTCTCTAACTTATTTTTATAGTCAAGATATGATCTGAACAATAGCACCAAATTATGACCCCTTAGTCTCAGAATCAAAGAACTAGAATAAATAAATTTAATAACACAAATTCCTCTCAACTGCAACTGAACTGTCCCATTCCAAACAGAAATATCTCCATATTACATCCACACTGTTTAAATTAATATTTTACTGCACTCCAGATACACCATACAATAACCTCATCGTAGGCATATTAGTGCCTTCTAAGGAAAGGAAAATGTATTTGTGTAAACAAGCATTACCATTTCTTAGCTCAGAATATGTTCTTACTAGTTAGGAAGAAAGATGTTAGCCTGGGGGAAAAAAAATGTAGAGGCTCACTCTCATAGTTAGAAACTTTAGAGAAAGTGCCACATCAGACTTTTCTGCATCCACCATCAATCCATTATATCACAGGTTGTGTCGGAGGTGCAGCAGCTTAAGCAAAGAGGCTCAAACTTCTCTTCCCCGCCTTCTGCCGCTCCTTTTCTAACATTGCAACAGAGCCCATTGACCCCTCAAACAGACATTGGGCCCATGAGAAGGGGGATCCATGTCTTGTCTTTGGAATTTGCTGGGCTCAATTGGTAAAGGTAGCCATCAGGTTCTTCCCAAGTTCAAGTTCAAGTAAAGGTCTATTTGTCACACAAATGGTCATACACAGTACAACTTGCAGTGAAATGCTTTGTTGTGACTAGTCCGTCACATTAATTAACTAAATACAAAATGGGTAAAAATATGTAAAAGCAAAAAGAATGTATTTACAATAGAAAATAGAGATATAAGAAATATAATAAAAATTAATGTCTCTAAAAGAACTAGTTAAAGTAAAGTAAACATTGTACAATTACCACTTTAATTTAAAATGGCATATAAAGTGAACCAGTGCGTAAAGTGACAAAATAGTGCAACATGATGCTACATAGGCAGTAGATGTCATAGTGTAAAACCCCATCCATACATATACATACATATACATATGCCAGTGTGCACGCATATAATTATATACACATACCAATGTCCACATATATACACATACATATACATAAAAATTGGACGTTGCTGTAGATCAGTCCAAAATGCCATTTCCGTTGAGGGCTCGAATAGCTTGTGGGAAAAAGCTTTTTCTCACCCTCTCCGTTTTGGTTTTGATAGTACAAAGCCGCTTCCCAGATGGTAACAACAAGAACAGTCCGTTACTTGGACGAGTGGAGTCCTTTATTATCCTCCTGGCCCTTGTCCAGCACCGTTTCCTGTATATGGACTGCAGGTCAGGAAGTTCAGTTCGGATTATGCACTCAGCTGAACGCACCACCCTTTGTAGAGCTTGCCTGTCCTGCTTGGTGTTGTTTCCGAACCAGGTTGTGATGTTTCCCTTTATGATCGATTCAATGGTGCAGGTGTAAAAGTTATGAAACACTTTGGATGGTAGTTTGAAGTCCTTTAAGCGTCTAAGGTGGTAAAGACGCTGCCGGGCTTTCTTTGCCAGTGCAGTGGTGTGATAAGACCATGACAGGTTCTCAGAGATGTGAACACCAATTGTCTACTCTTTCCACTGCGGTGCCACTGATCATAAAGGGGTGATAGTTCCTCACCTGCTTTATGCTGCAGTCCACTATCAGCTCCTTTGTCTTGCTAATGTTAAGGATGAGATTGTTGTCTTGGCACCAGTCCTCCAGGTGTTTAATCTCCTCTAGGTAGGCCCTTTCATCATTGTTGGACATACGGCCAACCACAACAGTGTCAATGGTGGTGGAGCTGAAAGTAGCCGCACAGTCATATGTGTACAATGAGTAAAGCAGGGGGCTCAGGACACAACCCTGGGGGGCGCCAGTGCTGAGAGTGAGTGCAGGTGAGATGTGCTGTTCTACACGCACTCCTTGTGTTCTATCCGTCAAGAAGTTAGAGATCCAGTGACACAAGGATGGGTGAAGTACTAGGTTCTCCAGCTTGATGGTTAGTTTAGCAGTCCAGCATGCTTCCAGCATCTCCAAGCATCGCTCCAACAGGGTTCCCTGTTGACCCTTTTCTGGGCGGTGAGTCTCTGGTTTCATCTGTGATAATGATCATAAAGGGTCTTTTGGGCTACCCTTTGTCTAATCCCTCACCTAGGATAGGTTTGCCTTCGGAGACTTTACCAGCAGCATAAATCCCCTGACAATTTAGATCCGAGGACAGCCCAGGGGAGAGGTTTTCTATTTATTCCAGGTGCAGTACAAATGTAAAACATAAAAGGCTACATTTTCATCAGGGACCCAAACTGGCTACTTTTTAGTTTTTTGGGAAAAAAGTGCAATTATGTTATTAGATGTAGTGTGGTTGAAGTCTGAAACGTTGACATGCAATGCTGAAAGAAAACCATGGTTTATTGAGTCTTTAAAAACCATTAAAAGGGTGGCAGAGATATAAACGTACCTCAGTCATCTGAGGTAACTGAGCATGTTCAACCATAATTGTGTGACAATTTTTATTTTTGAAAACGGACAAGTCTTGCACTGAGAACATTTTTTTAGAAGACACTTTTTGCTGCAGCTAAAGCTCACTCCGCGTTCTTCCTCCCACTTTTATGCATCTACAACCAAAAAAGCTCCAGGAACTCCTGCTTGAGCTGTTGTCATACACCCTTTGAAAGAAAGTACACTGGTAGAGTAGGTAGAGCACAGAAAGTGAATATTACATTAAAAATGGGGGAAGTCAAGCTCAGGAAATGTTTGTGCATGCCAAGAGTGCGTGCAAGCTTTTGTGCATGGATTCCCCAGACTCCTTACTGAACAGGATAAAGCTCTTTTGCCTTTTACTCTCAACCATCTTCTTTAATTTACAAGCTTTGGAAATCTATTCATTTCTTTTTTTCTAAATTTGAATGAACACAAATGACCCTTTTGTTTACACATAATTACATTTATTTTTGATATATTATCATTTAATCATCAAGATTTACATTTTGTTTTTAGTTTATAGTTACATTAAGGGTCCCCTACATCTATTATCTATGCATCCTTATTTAGCACAGAAGACGTTTGTTTTTACATTTTAAAGGAAATCCTTGAATATTTCAGGGAACATTTTCATGAATATTTCGCATGACTTTTGACAAATTAGAGGAAGCAAAATAACTTCTCTGAGAACTATCTTTGGTGATTCAAACCAATGTGGAGCAAGAGTAGAGAAGGAAAATAATTTCTAAGTATGAGAAATAAAATTAAAAAAAACTTCTGTGGGACCTTCTGTGGGTAAAGTAGAATTTTATAATTCAGGAGCCTTCATTTGGTAAAGCACAAATATCAGAATATATAACAGTTTCATTAAAAACAAAAACCTTCACCAAAAAATTTTCAATGTTCAACTTCTTGTTTAAAGACATTTTGCCCTCTCTCCTCCATTCCACCCTTTCTGTCAAAATAAAGCCCTGTCTGAGTTATATGTGATGTTCCTCTGCTTCACCAGCTGAGACATCCATCCAAACAGGCAGGCTGACAACCCCAAACATACAGAGACATGGAGGAATACAAACAAAAAAACTAGATTACTGAGCAACCATACCAGGACAATAATCAATAAAAGCACATGCACATATTTGCACATTTTTGTACAGTAAATGTTAATCATACTTTAAGTACAACTCCAAGTAAATTTTGAAAAACGTATGACACGCAACTTGCACTATGTGAGAAAAAATTTCCCACCAGAATGTGTGCAAACATGTGAAATACTAGGAAATGGTGACACTATTTAACAGGCACTTGCAACAATAAATAAGACATCTATTTAGAAGTTTATTAGCTAAAAGAGAACTAGGTGTTTGTTGCATGAAACAGAGCAGCCCTGCTGAGTTAATTTTGTGCCACAGAACTGAGAGCATTTAATAAGCTCAAATTGCCAGGCCAGTCTGTAGGTGGTTTGTTGGCTTAGAAAGAAATTGTACATCAGTGAAAATAATAAGTGGATCACTGAAGCCCTACAGACTGAAGGTTTGTATGTGCCAACACTGCTCAGTGGGTGTTTGGATAGATACAGCTTTGCTACAGGTCTGAAATGCGTTGGCACACTTGACGTGTCCCCAATAAGTTTGGCTTCACTATCTGATTTTGCATCAACATCACCAATAACATATAGAGCTCCTAGTATCATTTGGGAAACCATGTAAAAGTACCTTTTTTTATTATCATTTTATTACATTTAACAAGAATGTTCATTTATTTTATTGACCAACATAAAGCAATGAAAGATTTGTGGAGGGTAAAATTAGTGAGTGTATTGGCAACAAATGATCCCAGTTGAGCTGTGGTTCTCCACAACATCTCCAAAATTCCCATGGGTCTTTTAAATGCTTCCGTGACAATATTCTGCCTTACCTGTAAATCCAGGTAAACATCCATGATGTAACTGTGCCCTAAACTTCTCCACAACTTCAAACCTGACCCTTGGTGTATTCCAAGGTGTTCATGATGGTGTTGTTTACAATGATTTTAATTGATTTTCTTGTAAAGTGCCTTGAGACAACATCTGTTGTAAATTGGCGCTATATAAATAAACTGATTCTTAATTTTTAATGTTCTCTAGCAAACCTCTGAGGCACCTCTGGTACTTTCTAATACCATCACAGTGAAAAAACTAAAATCTCCAAATACAACAATACTGATATCTAGAGCTGAAACAACTAATTTAATCGATTATAGTCGATTATTGAATTTAGTAATTGATTAGATGGTTTATAATCACGTCTTGCCGTAAGCGGTGTATTTTTTACACAATCTGTTACATCTGCAGTCAATATGTGGCAGTAATGAGCTACCTAACGCTGTGGTCTACCAGTAAAGCAGTAGAAGAACATATAATCCAATCGTTAGCATTGTTTTGCTACCACATGGCTCTGGTGGCATAAACACATTTGGCCTCTGTAAGATTGGGGAGCACAAAAACGTACAAAAGCCTTCTTTAAGTGAACGTTTGAGACAAACGCCTGTCAGAGTTGAAGCTTGAGAGGAAAACCCAGTGCAGTAAAATAACTTATAGCTAATAAGAAAACAGACGCACTAAATACTGTTAAGAAATTATATATATATATATATATATATAATATATATATAATATATATATAGTATAATATACATAAATTCATTGTAAAGATAATTGACAGATTAATCAACTATGAAAATAATTGTTAGTTGCAGCCCTACTGATCCATTTGAAAGGGCCTAAACAAAAGAAGTAAAAATAGTTTTTAAAGACAAGGAGGACTAGGAAAAACACAGCTCTTGTCAATTGCCGTTTTATGTTTGATTGAAGAAACTTGTATAACTGTAAATTCTTGATCAAATGTTGTTGTTGTTTTTTTTCCCATTCCATCTTAAAATCCAATATGGCTACTCCTTGTTGAAAAAGCAGTAAGAAACTGTTTCTTTGCACTTATGCCATGTCTTCCCAAGTATACTCCTGAACATGATCAATTAGTTGATATGTTTCTAAAGTATTTGAATACATAAAAGGATATGAACAGGACGTGAGATAACTCACTTACAACCAGAAGGCATTCAGAGGAAAATTAGTAGCCAATTGCACCCTGCTGGTGGCTCACCACACTCTTCTTTATGTTTTAATGCTTTTTCATTGAATATATTAGCTTTTTTACTTATTACATTTACTGAAGAGTAAATTAAATTTGCGATTTGTTAATTGATGTTTTAAACTTTATTCTGAGCACCACTAAAACAAAATAGAAAAACTACCACCTGGACTTGCCCCACAGACGACAATGACTATAAAAGCCTTCACAGGAAAGCTGCATTTGTAGTGAGATAAAATTACACACAGGTGGACTCTGTTTAACAATTAGTTTTCTGAATCAGTTACTTTTACTAGATTTAATTTGTGAGTATTGATAAAAGGAGGAGAACACAATTGTTGACAGTACTTTCCACGTTTTATGACAAATACAGTTGAACATTTATCAAGCTCAAATGTTCTTTCCACTTCACAGTTGCATTTTTGTTTGTCTCGTACAAAAATATTGATAATTAAAATTTAAGTTTTGGGTTACAACATGAAAAAATTTAGAAAAACATCAATAAGTATATGTGGTAAAATTTCAGAATACTCTATGAGCAAGTCTCTTAGTTTCTCATCAATTCTTCAACATTAAAGACTTCACATATCGCTTCATGCTACTAGCCATACCTGTGATTTGAAGGTCACATCACTATTCCATTCAAACTCAAAGAAAGTCCACACTGGGAAAAAAAAGTGTAATAAGTGTAATAAGTCAGGAGTGTGTTGGGGGAATGTTAGCTTTTCACACTAACACCCCTCACCCGCCCTGCTTTCCATCTCTCCTAGAGTGCCCCCTCTGGGAGGACACTAACAGCTAAAACTCTGAAGCTGAGTTGAAGTTTAGACAGCTTGGGAAATACGGGCTGAGGATGACTGGACTGAAAAGGGAAACAGAGGTGGCTTTTAGTTTTTCTGCTGAATGCTAAAAAGTGCCATAAGTAGAGTGCTCTTCCTCACCGCTGTCAGTTAGTTCGTTCTATTCAATGTTAAAGTAAAGTCTTCCCTTCGCCCCAGTTCTTGTGAAATGTAATGATTTTAGCAATGTGTCATTGTAGTTTACCAGAAGCTTTATATCAGTAGAAACCAGAGAATCCCTATAATATCTCAGTTTCTCAGTCAACACTCAACTGAGTCATGGAGTGAAAGAGGTTCTATCTGAAAATTGAAAAGTTCTGAGCTTAATTTAACATTTACTCTTCATCACATGTATATCTATTCTGGGTATTACATGCCACGACGCATACCAACCTTAGAATTAGACTGAAAACAATTTACAAAGTGGCTCAGACAAACAAAATAAGTGTTAATTTGGATATTATACATGCCTTACTTGAATGTTTAATTACTATCTTAACTCTCTGAGACAGTAATTTATGCCCAGTCTGTTTGAGGTAACCTAGATAACCAAACACACAAATAAAACAGGAGATAAACTTGCCCAAGAGAAACAGTAACTAAAGAGTAAAACTGTAAAATTATAATTAAAGAAAAGAAGAAGAAGGATGATCTTCTCTTTGTTTTGTCATGATAAAAATATTTAGATGCTCTCAAGGTTTTTCTGTCTAATAATAACTCTATGCAGAGTAAGTACAATTTACATAAAAGAGCTGGACTGCAATCAAGTCTAAACATACACTCTCTCACTGAACGTATGTAATCAGTGCTTTCAAGAATATGTGACTGAACTGTAGAGCTTAATAATAAAAGCAAAACTACATACCATATTGCTAAAAGCATACAGTTTTTAGAGGATTTAAAAAGTGCTACTTTATCAGCAGGACAAAAATGCTTGTGAAATATTTCATGCTCCTCTGGTTTGATTCAGAGATGGTGAACTTGACCTTGAGATTTAGTGTTGTCTTTTACATCTTTTCTCCCCAACAAAGAGAAAACATTCATGACAAGGCGACAATCATAACTACAGCATGAACCAGATGGAAAAAAAACAACAACAATAAATTTGTTTCTCCACCTTTACAGGGATATGTTGCAACAAAGCTGTGACACAGTGTGTGAGAATATTCCTATTCTCTATGTGAAAAGTAGAACATGTCTTGTTTTGTCATGTATGCCGGTTCTAAGTGATTGTGTTACATGGGTGATTGTATCCATCCACAGTGTGTGCTCTACCTTTAGGCGACAGATCGGTCAGTGTATGCATGTGTGGGAGTGTGACAGGAGAAAGTGTGTTTGAAATATGGTAGGAATCTCTGGGAGTATGTCTGTGTGTGGCTACTCTGGTGTCCCAAGGGCTAGGGGTACCAGATGCACTAAGCTTCATCATTGAAGATAAAAATATACACACGTACGGATGCATGCAAACACTACAACACCGCCACACAATGTTGAAGCACAGGAGACATTAACAACATGCTTCACTGAATAGCTTCCTCCTTTTCTTACTTTATTGCGTCACATAGCTCTTTCTTTTAAAACTACTTCTACAGCTCCTGCTTCTGTCCCACATTTTTCTTTCCACCTATCTGATTCTGTCTCTCACAAGCTGCATGTCTTTCTTCCTTTATCTTTGTTTCTTGAGGAGATAAGTTGCTTAGTGTTTGCATTTATTTATCTATCTATCCCTCTCAAGACTTCGTTCCCTTTGCAGTCACTTTGGAATCTTCTTCCAGGATTACTTTGAGTTTATCAGTGGGTTTTTTCAGTTTCTCTGTTTTCTGTTTATCTAAAGTGCTACTACCTGTCACATTCCTTGGATATTTGGGTTTTGGTTTAAATTTGGGTTTAAATCATTTCTTTGTTGCTTATTTAGTTTCAATATGTCTTGCCAGATCAGCTGTGGGCAATATTATGACAAAAGGTTTTGCCATATTAATTAATTAATTTGTTTATTCTAGTACTCTGTTTCTTGTACGTTTAAATGCATTCCTCTTAGACGATTGACTTTTGCCTTTAAGTTTGTAGAGCTGACAAGTCTGTTTTTATCTCATTTTGTTAATTAGTCTATCTCACTCAGTTTAACTGTCTTCAATATGCCATAGCTCTTCCATGGTGTCATTAAATAGTATATCTTGCACCTGTTTTTACATTGTTTCTCCCATTCCTTTGCCTGTTACTCTGTCTTTGATCCTAGTCCTATTAACACTGTTTAGACTTGGAAGTTTGTATATTAATGACACTTTAACATGCTTTTCTGAAGTTGCTGTAACCCACTTGGCCCTGTTTTAGAGTATGAATTAAAAAACTACCTAACTCTGATGTTTGACATTCAGAACAAGTTATCATTTAGCAAGACAAGTTAATAGTTATTTTGCTAAAGATATGCATCTCGAAAATGGCAGAGGACTGTGACAAAGACAGACAGATGTTTTGGTTAATTTCACTAATGGTTATTGTAATAACAACAAACCCAAAGTGATTGTAAATAGTTCTAAAGTGTTCTTCATACAGCCTATACTTAGCTTAGAGAGATAAATCACACAAAAACTCTTCGGTCATTGAGAGGTGATGCACAAAAAATAAAAAATAACTATTACTTCTTCCTTCACAAGCTGTGAGGAAACACTATCTCAACCCTTTTGGAATTGCTATTCTCCTACATTTAACCAGTGTAGACATATAGGTCAATGGTAACTCTGAAATCACTAGAGAAATCCACGCTTCCGATGGAAGACTTTATTCAAAGGATCATTTTTAGATATGTGCTTAAGAAATGTGGAGTTTATAGAAAAAGAGGAAGTAGAAAGTAGTTCATGAAATAAAACATAAGAAGTCATATTTGCACTGTGCCACAGCCATTTAAGAGACACACCTAATACATGGGGTAACTTTTTTAACAAGGAAAATTAAGTTGGTTCGTGATGATGGGAAGATGAATGCAACCACAATACAGGGCAATCCTGCAAGAAAAAATTGACAAAGAGTTTCAAGTCCAGCAGGAAAAACACGGGTCCAGGTGCAATCAAGGTTTAAATTGATGCATATTCATTTTCTAAAATGTCCTAGCCAAAGTCTACAACGATACAGAAAAATCTTTGTTTATATATAAAAGTTTTTCTAGATACTGTATATACTTTTATATACTTAAACATTCACAATTGTTAAAACAGAGTTTTAGATGAACAATATGGCAAGGCTTTTAAGTGTTAGATAACATTTTAACTTTTTTTTGTACAATGTTTTAACAAACAATGATAGTAAAGTGAGAATGATGAATGGAAAGGAGAGAAACATGAAAAGAAATGAGGCAACAAAAGAGGTAACAGAAACTACAGAGTGGAAGGAAGAAGGCAAGAAGGTGAGCTCTGATAAAACAGCAGGAAACCCAGCAGGCACAAACTGTTCCCAATGTTATCTTCATCACCTTTTAATTTACAGTTGCCCTCACCATTTTTTTTACCATGCAGCAACTTGGACTTCAACGAAAGCATTACCACGCCATTACAATCAAGAAACCAAATTCAGAAGGAATAGTGACATAAATATGATAAATGACATACATAAATAATTATAGATTAAAAAAAGAAAAGGATTTAAAAAAGGAAATAGAAATAAAATAAATTAAATTAAATTAAATTCTCACCTGGAAGTATCTAAAGAGATAGGAAGGTGGAAAACGAAATTCAGCAGATAGGTCTGCAAACGAGAAAAAAATGCCTACCCTATAAAAATCCTCAAAACATTTCAGCCCTTTGTCATGCCATAAGGAGAAAGTGGGATCAGTAAACGTAGGTTTAAACGCAAGATTCTTTAACAATGGGGCTAAAGCTGCGGGAGCAGTAAATGTAAACAGTTTCCTAAATTAAAAACATATCTTAAGCGTGGCGTTTAACACAGGGTTGCAGGTCATGCCAGAGGGGTTAGCTGCCATTGGGCCGGTCAACAAAGCAAAGAGAGAAACTGGGGGAGAACAGGACTGTGCTTCCAGCTGATACCAGAGAACATCAGCTGACTTGGACCAGAGTATAATTTTAGTTATGTTCACAGCCAAGTAGTAGAATTGAAAATTTGGCAAGGAGAGGCCGCCGTAAAACTTAAAATTCTGAAGTTTTTTTTGTTTAACTCTAACAGTTTTGCCATTCCACAGAAAATGAAAAATAATTGAATCTAACGTTTAAAAAAAACATTTTGGCATAAATGTAGGTACAAATTGAAAAAGAAATTTAAATTTTGGCAGGACACTCATCTTGACAATATTTATTCTCTCAATCAAGGAGAGAGGGAGGGAACCCCATTTTTGAAAAGCTGTCTTGATCTCGGCTAAAAGAGAAGAAACATTTTCAGAATAAAGAGATTTGAAAGACCTGGCTATGTTAACCCCGAGGTACCCAAATCCCGAAGGACTCAATTTGAAAGGAATGTCTGACTGGGAAAGCTGCATTGCTGGTTTATTGACAGGATAACATTCACTCTTGGCCACATTAACTTTATATCCTGAAAACCGCTCGAATCTATGAAAGAATGAAATAATAGAGGGGCAAGCTGTTACTGGATCTGTGACATATAATAACAGGTCATCGGCGTATAATGACAATTTTAGCTCTGTATGAGACCTGATGATGCCATTAAAAGTGAGAGAGGACCTCAAATACATACACAAGGGCTCTATTGCAAGCGTTAAGAGAAGAGGAGAGAACACTGGTCTAGTTTGATGTCACCAGGAAAACAGAAGAAAAACAGAAAATCCAGGCCAGATTATCTGAAAGATGTCTGTCAAGGAGCATTTCCAGCATCGTTGTCTCCCACCACGACACGTTGGAATTTCATTCAGCACATAGCAAAAAAGCCTAATAAATTAAGAAACAGATTTTGGCTGGCAGCGTATTTTTAAGTCAAAACACGTGCTGAATCACGCTCTATATCTAGAGGATGGGAGAACTGTAGTTCTGAAACTTTCAAAACAATTATTGGAGAAGGGAGTACATCTTCACTTCTAAAATTGACGACCACCTTGCAGAGCAACAAGACTAGGTTGTTGGAAAACAGTGTCAGTTACCTCCCCCAGTCAAATAGCAAGCTGAGCTATTCACTGCATCATTGATGCATCCAAACCTAAGCCACAGTCTGCCGTATCACAACATAAAATATGGATCACAAGGCAAGGAAACATTCAGTATAAGTTTGTATACGGAAATGACCTGCTTTTATTTTTGCTAATATTCTGGACGCCGCAGAAATAAATGCTTATATTCTCTTCTCAAAGTGCATCAGTACCCAGATCTTAAGGCAAAACATTCTGCAGCATCTGGAAGAAGAGTTTCAAGCTCAGGTAATGGAAGTCAAGCAGGTATCAAGGCCGGTGAAACTAAGCAGAAATCTAAGCTATCTGTACTCAAAAGAGCAGGAGACAAAAAAAAGAGGCAGCAGCAGAAGCAAAGAGGTTGCACGGAACATAAAACTTCTGACGCCTACAGCAGATGCTGCAAAGCTTTGAGTGGCAACAGGCAAGGAGAACCGATTTTTATTGGCTGCAGTGTTTGATTACTCATTAAATTTAGTTAAATAGATTAGTAATGAAACTGTTCTTGCTTTAATTTCTGTTTTTACTGATGTCCAATTGGTATATTCAGCTACATCATTGCATATCTATTGATTACATTTTAAGATATTTAGCTATTTCAGTCATGGCAGGTTTAATTCTGAGTTAAATGTTATGTGTCTGGAGGTGTCTGAATAACAAGAGCAAACTTGTTCAAAATATGACTAAGAGCAGGACAAAATTTACATAGAAAGACATAACCAAATCCATAGCTAGGCATTCTCGTATTAAAAGTTCATTTGGCCTCCTGGGGATGTATTAGTTTGTTTATGTGAGTGTGTGTGTGTGTTGGGTTAGATTGTCTGATGCTCGGTTTTACTTTGATGGGCTCATGGACAATATCTTACTTCTTAGAATTACATATTTATGTTTGCATTTGTGAAAGGTGCCTAATTCATTTTTCCAACAGGAAATATATATTGTGTCAATTTCTCTTTGGACAGAAAGTATACAATATTAAAAAACACATTTACACCGGCATACCTGAAAAAATATGTAATCCTCAGCTCTGCCTTTAACCGCTTTTCCTTCGAAACATTGTAGACGGATGTAAAGTGGCTCTTCATTGTGCAGCTTTGCAGAAGAATGAAGTTAACGATAAAAGCTTTGAATATATCTGCTTCTAGCTTGGAGACTCTTTAGCTGTTGCCAACTTCAGATATAGAGCAACTACTGAAGCAGACTGGAGTGATCAGAAAATAATTAGCATGCTGTTTACGGTTATTCATAAACGTCAGTCCATCCAAATGATGATGAGGTAGCATATCCGCAATTAAGGTGGCAGAGGCTTATGATCTCCTAACAGAGTCTGAGTCCTCACCTGGGTTAAGGGGAATTTACATTATAATCCATGACTTACACTTCTCATGGGTGTGAATGTAATGTAACCATCACAATCTTAACTCTTTAGAGTTTGCCAAATGCTACAAAGATTTCACTGGACGTGTGTAGCTTATGCACGCCCCAGCGTTGTGAAATCCTGTGAAAGACTACAATGAAAATTAAATGATTTCCCCACAAAAGAAAGATTACTCAACTTTAGGAGTGGGTTTCTCCAAGTTTCCTAATGTAAGACCATGCTGCTAAACTAGACTAAAAACATTCATTTTTAACATGTTTTATACATCTTTACCAAGGACACAAATGTATGTGGTCGACACTATAGATTAGTGTGAAAAGTCTCTATGTGCACAGATTTTATTTGAAGTTAGAGCAAATTATAAAATAGTGTGAGGTAGCATTTTCCTTAGCTGGATACCAGTGCCTACTTAAGACTCCATATCTAGTCTAGCACATGGCAGGTTGGATTCTTATGACTGGCTATGTGAGTCACAAGTGACAGCTTGGGGAGCATGTTAAGTCAGAAACCAGTACCCTGTCAAGCACTGTCTCTGTGCGACTGCAACAATGTGACTGGGCATGTGAATAGGCTCGATGTCTCATAGTATTCAAAATGTTTCTGTCTGTTTCAGCATGAGTGAGTGTATGGTACAAAGCAGCTGTGCGCTTATGTGTGTGAGTAAATCTGTCTCCCGGTTCTCCCCACAGGCTGCAGAGAGGATGAAAAAGATTTAATACCTCTGCCAAGGTGATGCCCCACAGTGCTGCCTCCGTGAGACACACACATGTGAACAAAACATACACAGAGATACACATACACACCAACTTAAAGGCTTACTTTTCTTTCTCCAGTGGCAATATACAACACCCTGCTGGTATGACCAACAGTTCTCGAGGAATCATGTAAATGGCACGCACCATAGATATATAGTAAAGTGCAAGATTATTTTCTATTACTGACTAAACTAATAGTTGACTCATATTTGCACTCTTCTGAGAAAAGAAAAACCTTTTGACTGACATTTTAGGTCAAACTGGTCAGCACACATTTTCTTATCTGTTCAACCTTAGGGTTTTCTGTCTTAAACTGACACCACATTTTCTGCACATTACTTTCTTTTTGTTACTGTACTCTTTCTTTCTCTTTGTCTAAATCTTTCTTTTATCTTTGTAACCACATTAGCCTTCCGTTCGCCTTAACCCCTGTGTGATTTCTTCCATTCTGATGTAGACATATTTTCACCACCAAAAGAGCAGCTGTTTTATTTCAGGATTGTCCTGTAATTATGTTTTCAATTACCCACCAGCATCACTATCCTGCTAAAGAAAAGCATGCAGGAAGCTGTCACTATCATGTTTAATGACGGGAACTGTGTTTTCATGGTGACTCAGTGTTTCAACAATACAGTGCTATGCTTTCAGGTCAAAGAGATTTATGTTGGTGACTTGGCCAAAACAACTTCATTAGTTTGCTGTGTCCTCTAAATGGCATGAATGTCATCTCAGGGCATTTGATGAAACAATAAGATCCAATACAAGCATACAAAATGAAATTAGATTAACCCAATAGTATAGACATATTTAAAATTTATTAGATACATTGCAACTTAATCCTGGTTATAGTAAAACTCAGTTGGATTCAGCTTTCAATGCAAATCATCATGTAAAAAGATTCTCCCAAATCAGCTGTGAAATTCTGCCACTCCCTCAGAACTGTTATTAGGTACTTAATTTGCACCTTGTTTGGTCTATATATTTAGACAGACAACGACATGTTGGTAGATCTGCTTTGAAACAGCACGATAACTTTGTGTGTTTCTTTATTAAGTTTCCTTGTTCACAAAACATTAAAGCATTCCTGATAAAGATTGAATAACAGATTATTTTAAACATACTAAACATTTTATCAATTTGTATGACGTATAGTAAACAGGACTTTTAGCTATGCACACTACATTTTTTTTTAAAGTAGGTACTTTGTGTTGATCTATCACATAAAATCCTATTAAACTATACTAAAATTTAAGGTTCTAACTAGACAGTTTCAAAAATCAAAAATACTATTGAAAGCCACATGTATCGTTTTTTAAAGATCATCTAATCTTATTTGCTTAACTGCATTTATAATTTTCAAGCAAAATTTAGTGGGTGTTATGAGCTTGTTATAGTTCAAACAGTGGGCACACTGTGCCAGTTATATTCCCATTAAGCAGGAATTTAAGAAAGCTTTGAATAGCCTGTTTCTTCGCAAAATAATAATTCATGCAATTAAGATTATCAGACTGAAAGGAAACAATTTCCTTGTCTTATTGCTTAATCCATCAGTTGTCACAGCTGTGATGATAGTGTTATTAATGAGGCAAATTATCCAGAATTACAAGCACAATGGTTCTATGAAGACACTGTGCGACTAATTTTCATCACATAATTTTTCATTGTAGCTCCACATAACAAACAACATTCTTTTTCTTTGCTAACTGAAAAATCTGTTTTAAATCCACAAGCGATTCGTATTAGGTAAGATGTTCACAGTACGTTTTATTTTACTTTGCATTATGAAACAACCGCACAAATTTAAATTTGAGTTTACATTGCAACTTTGTGAAAAACAGCACTGATCAAGAAAGCAGCATTGCTGCCAAAGGTAGGCAGTCATCACTGAGACTGACCTGTGGATCTCTTTCCACTGTGCCAACTTTTAAGTAACTCCTCCATAAACCTCTCTGTCGTCAGCCTCCCCCCATGCCAGGAGATGAGTAACTCTCCTGCAAGGCAACCCTTTTATGTTGACCTGTGCTGACCCATAGACACAAAGTGACTCCATGCAACTGTGAGCTCATGGATGTGTTCATGTGTCCGTGCAATGGTTGCACTTTTTAGGGAGGACTGGTCATTGTGAGTCAGGGATAGTCTGAAGCACATAACCATGTAATATCTGTTCACATTACTATGAAAATGCTCCCACCAGCGTAACAATGGGATCAGTGTATGAACAAATGCATAAAACATGACACAAATACATGGATGAACAAAAAAAGGCAGAGAAGTCTCTATGAACGAGCCTCAAATACACAGACCACAAGCGGACATGAATGCATAAACATGAAAACAAAGAAAGGCTTGTAACACCGCAGTGGAAGAGAACTAAAGGAACAAATCACTGAAATGGAAGGTGGCAGGACAAAAGAGGAAAAGAAAGAGATGGAAACAGTATTTTCCTTCTCTGGACTGCCAGACTGCCAACACAGATTAACACACTTTCCTTCCTTGCACTTCCTATTATTTCTTAGTCCATCCCCCACGAGTTATCTACTGTGTTCTCATCTTTTAATTTTTGATCTCTCCTTAATTTTGACTGTTTGTTTTCTCCTTT
Organism: Orestias chungarensis; assembly: GCA_032876305.1. Classification (NCBI taxonomy): domain Eukaryota; kingdom Metazoa; phylum Chordata; class Actinopteri; order Cyprinodontiformes; family Cyprinodontidae; genus Orestias; species Orestias chungarensis. The sequence goes on along the minus strand of JAVLVB010000059.1, from coordinate 1,408,270 downwards.
CACTCTTTTTTATTTGCTGGATCTCTTAATTCTTCATCATATTATTTTGTACTTAGTTTTCTCACAACTTTTCTTACTTTAATGATGTTAACTGTTGGTGTACAACAACAGATCAACTGTTCTTTGGTTAATTTCTTCCTTTTCCTCAACTTTATTTGTACACTGTGATCTAATTTAAAATGTTTGTTTTATCAAGAACTAGTTTCATTCTCTTTTTTTAACGTCTAAACTCTTTTGTTTAAATCAGCTTTGACCCACCCTTTGAAAATATCCTACTTTTTAGGAGACTGACAATTGTATTCGGGTTATGATCAGGCTATAAAAATTAATGGATGTCAATGAAGGGTCCCTGCACAGTCAGATAAACACAACTGTGTGTGTACACGTGTGTGTGTGTGTGTGTGTGTGTGTGTGTGTGTGTGTGTGTGTGTGTGTGTGTGTGTGTGTGTGTGTGCACAGCAGAGTCTCAGTTTCTCAGTGTGTACAAGGTGAATGATATATTAGTCTGACACCGGCCTGCCATCTTTTAACCACAATTAGAAAGCTTTTCTGACAGACTGTCAAGACTCCAGGCAACAGTAGCAAACACACACATGTACAAGCAAAAACACACGTCTGCAGGCTTGCAGAAGAATGACGCATGAGGAAACGCTCTTTCCAAACCAACATACACTCATGTTGGCATAGGTCTGCACATACGCACGCAGGCACGCACTCACGCACTCACGCACACACACACACACACGCACACACACACACACACAGAGTGATGCATGGCCATCATTACCCACACCATTTTCTTGACAGCTGCTCTCTCTGTAGACCTCACTGCAATTGTACTCTACTACACGTTTACACACAAAAAAAAAAACAATCTCACTGCCCATCACACAGCACAAGAGTAGCACGTTAATCACCATAGAAGTTAAGAGTTGACTCACTTCTATGGATAGCTTTACATGAAAGCATCCAAAATAAGGTCCAAAAATGTTTCTTGCTGAACTGAACTGACATGAGAAAAATTTCCTTTTTTTACTATTATTTTGTGTACTTTTAAATGGTGACCTGCATTGACATTTGATGACCCATATACGGATGGCATATTGGATCTTATCTATATTGCATGAGAACAAATATCCTAGTTATAGCAGGAACAGAATGCATAAAAGCTAACTTTGGAATGGTAGGGGGATGTTGATGGCATTTATTTCAGCCTGTAATAATGAAGATGGTTTCAATTAGATGAAAAACATAGAAATGCATGGAGCCATTATATTGGGGTTGACTTTACTTTGATGATTTAATGACTGACAAAGATTGTGTTTTGGGGTAAGGGTGGGTTATATATATTTTTCTCCTTAAAGGCCAATCTATGACTTAAAACGGCATACTATGTGAGAGGTTTTTTTCTTCAAAATTTATCAGATTGAGGAGGTGAACTGGCTTCTTTTTTAACATTTGTCAGAAAAATTATATATAGCTGAATAAAAATACAAAAGCTTTGGTCTTAATCTCAAAATTTAAAAAAGCAGCTATTGATGACAGACTAGACACATTTTAAAATTTTAAAATCAATAAACTGCCAAGTAAAGAACTCTTAAATGAAACAGTGGTTACAATGTTAAGGTTTGCACATTTAAGTATTGGGGTTGTTTTAAGATTGCAGAAATCTACTATTCGTCAAACTCTCCTACAAGAACAGACATTTGATTTTTCAAACTAAAAAACTCTAAAGGCTGTCACATGCAGGTAAGAACATTCAAATTGAAAACTGAACATAACCTAATCTGTTCCTTTAAAGAAATCAAGAAGTAAAACAAAACTATTGTCACTTAACATGTATTACAACCTTTCTGCTGACACCAATATTTTTCTTATGCAACCCCCCCATCAAAAAAAAAAAAAACTGAACGGAATACAACAAAAAAAGGCTTATCTGGTTCCATGTATTAGCTACTAAGTGCTCTTTTATTTTTTACATTTACTTGGAAGAAGTGAAAAGGAGAGCTTGAGCACAAAGTGATACTGCCAAACTGGAACATACCACAGAAGCTTTACTGCCAAGTAAACGACAGAAGGGTAGAAAGAAAAAGTACTTGTCCTCACTTTCACCTCGGCTAATATCAACCGGACTATTCTTGAGTGTATCTCTTGATTTTCTCTTCCCTTCTCTCTCACCTAATCTCATTCTCCCTTCCTTCTCCCTATCTTTATCTCCTACTGTCTAAGTCGTTCCCTCTTGCACTTTCAAACTCTCCCTGGAAATAATATGAGTCACAAAGACTCTATAAAAGCACAAAAACAGACATGGTTTTATATTCTGGAATTTAACAGCTAAATATTTCAAAGAAATGCAAGACTGCACTGATGTGATTAGTTTGAATCAACTGCCGTAAAACAGTTACATTTTTTATGAAAAACAAAAATTTTATGACACAAAAATGTGTGTTTGATCCCAGTTCTGTAAGAGAGCAGGAAAGATAAAGAGACTTTTTTTTCAAGAATGGTCTTTAATAGTTCCTGTAAGATAAAATCCAAGATCAAGAAAATCTACATTTAGCTACGGCATAATCTCTCATAAATATTTATTTATCTTCTATGGGATTCCTTGTTCTCTTATCAGTTCATTTGTCAAATAGTTTAACTTTTGGATACATTTCAGGTTAATTGACCTTTAACATAAATTTCTAATCTGCCAGTGTTTTCTTTACATATGATTTGCCACCTGCCTAGTTTGTCCAGCAAATACCTGCTGGTAGCCTTCAATACAGCTGTATTGTTAGAGGCTTTCAATTAACTAAAGTTCAACACAACCTAGATGAGCTCTCATTTCAGTTGTTCATTTACCCGAAAGTCTACATACACCCGACTTTATCATCATTATGGTTTTAAAATTATGAAATGTACACTACACCATAAAGTGATTGTAAAATATTATGTATCACTTTACTCTCTTTATGTATTGTCATGATCAACTGCACTTAAGCATGCAGTAAAGTTATTTAAAACAAGTTCATATTCAAGTGACCCAAGAAGAGGATTTATTTTTAAATAAATTGTGAGAAAAGTGTTATTGATATGATTCTCATACAAAACATTCCTAAATCAGTTCCAGTGGTCTTGGGAGTTATTGGGCGACTATCGGTTCCAAGAAAACTTCTTATTTCGCAATATGGTCCAACCTAGCATGTGGTCCGAGCTAGAACTAAACTTTCCATAAAACCATTGAAGGTGTTTCCCTGCCCAAATAAAATAAATAACCTAAATAGAACAGAGAATTACAGTAACATGGGCTTATTCCTCTAAAGTGTTTAGGGGAATAAAGCACTACCTTATGGGTGGGGATTCACCGAAATGAAGATTTTGGCTTATACTTATATCAGATAGTACGGTTATTGTGGCCAATAGCCAATATTTGATATATTTTCCTATCCTTTTAATTTCTTTAAAAAATGACCACAGCACTGACATTGCATCTGTACACACTACAAACAGAACCTCTCCCAATATATTCTGACAGCAATTAGAAGTGTTAAATATCTGGTTATATGTAATAATTTCTCCAAAATGCTTGTCAACAAAATAGTTAACAGCTTGAAAAACCTTTAAATTATAATCAACTGTAAGCACAGGGAGCCACAATTAATAATTATATAATAATATATCTTTATTTGTCACATACACGTCATACACAGTACAACTGGAGCTAATTAAACCCCCTATTTGATAATATTACCAACGGAAGTACAAAAAAGGGGGTAAAGTCCACATAAAATCAGATGATCTACCAGTTTTGTGTATGCAGTTTTATACCTAGTGTCCTTTTTATTGTTTAATATTCAGTTTCTACCATGTTAAGTGCATGCAAGGGTTTAAAATCCTCCAAGCATTCAAAACAAGTGCAGGAACTTCCAGTCTTTACATCTCATTTTGGCTCTCATCTCATATTGCTTCTCTTGTTATTGTGTGTTTTCCTTAACCTACCTAGGAATGGTTTTACTTCGCACCCCCTCAAAAAAATATATTTTTATTCACATCTTTTTACCAAAACTTTTTTTCCCCGTCTCCTGGTACATTTTTCCTTATTTCAAACAGTCCCTGGCTTGGGACTATGGTATTCGCATTCAATGTCTATTGCTCTTTTTTATTATTTTTAATTAATTTTGCACATCTTTAATATATTTTTAAACTTTTATAATTAAACTTCACAACAATAGTAAACAGTTCTTTCCAAAGAAAAATGTTTTTCTTTGAAGTGAGCAAATTCTTAAAACACTAATGCTGTCATCCCCATGCTTACTCAAAACCCAATCTTAATTTTGCAATCGAAGTGCAACACATCCACTTTGTACGTTTTTTCTTGCAAGTACCCTCTCTGCACACAAGACACTTCCCATACACTATTTATAGTTTCACCATCACTTTTTGCTTATGTCTTGAGGCCTTCAGTGCAAAAAAAATTAGAAATGGGACAGTTGGTCAATTTGTTTTGGTTTGAAAAAAATTGTACATTATTATTCAAGCAAAATAAGAGCAAAAACCTTCGTGCACTTTGAAATAGTATGTTTTTTTTCACTCAGTTTAAAAAGTAAAGGCCACCTGTGATTGTGATTTCACTAGAAATTTGATTTGTATGTGGTTATTTTATGGGATATACAAGGTTGATAAAATATTGCTATATACAGGGGTTGAACAATGAAAATAAAACATCTGGTTTAAGACCACAATAATGTATTAGTATGATGTAGGGACTCCTTTTACGGCCAATACAGCATCAATCCATCTTGGTAATGACATATACAAGTCCTGCACAGTGGTCAGAGGGGTTTTAAGCCATTCTTCTTGCAGGATAGTGGCGAGGGTAACGACATGATGCTGGTGGAGGAAAACTTTCCCTGACTCGCTTCTCTAAAACACCCCAAAGTGGCTCAACCATTTTCAGATCTGGTGACTGTGCAGGCCGTGGGAGATGTCAACTTCACTTTCATGTTCATCAAACCAATATTTCACCAGTTTTGCTGTGTGTATTGGTGCACTATCATCCTGATAAACGGCACAATGTTTGAACCATTGGATGCACATGGTCTTCCAGAATGGTTCAGTAGTCCTTGGCAGTGACGCGCCCATCTAGCACAAGTATTGGGCAAAGGGAATGCCATGATATGGAAGCCCAAACCATCACTGATCCACCCCCATGCTTCACTCTGTGTATGCAACAGTCTGGGTGGTACGTTTCTTTGGCGCTTCCCCACTCCCAGATATGGGAAAAACCAGTAAAGGTGGAGTCAACAGAGAACAATACCTGTTTCACATTGTCCACAGCCCAAGATTTGCACTCCTTGCACCATTGAAACCTACGTATGCATTGGCCAAGTGACCAAAAGTTTAGCTGTAGCAGCCCGGCTGTGTACATTAACCCTCTGGAGTTCCTGACATACAGTTTTGCTGAAAACAGGAGAGTTGAAGTGAACATTTGATTCAGCCGTGATATGGGCAGCCATGGTTTTATATTTTTTAGAAATAGTCTGGTTTAGCACTCAAACATCCCTTTCTGTCAGCTTCCTTTTGCGTCCACAGTTAATCCTGTTGGATATGGTAGTCCATCTTTGTGGTTTGCTGACATTACCCTGGATACCGTGGCTCTTGTTCCATCACAAAGACTTGGTGTCTTGGTCACAGATGCACCAACATTTTTTCCTCTTTTGAACTCTGGTATGTCACCCATAATGTTTTGTGCATTGCAATATTTTGAGCAAAAATGTGCTCTTACTGTGCTAATTGGCCCTCCACACTCCGCTCTTACTGGTGCAATGTGCAATTAATGAAGATTGACCACCAGACTGGTCCAATTTACCCATGAAACCTCCCACACTAAAATGATAGGCGTTTCAGTTTCTTTGTCAAGCCCCTTTACTTACAGTGGGAATTCAAATAAATAGCCGGCCTTTAACGCTATTTTTTGCTGGAGAGAAGTATTCTAAAATAATATTTGTTTTACAAAAATAGTAATTGGGAGCACAAACGACAATGCACTGTGGATTTTCTGAAATGCATAATTGGGGAAAAATTTATATAGGGTCAAAAATATGCATCTGCATCATGAATATCTTATCAAATGTATTTTTCAAAGTTAGTTTACAGTTAAATAATTTGTTCTTAAGGACATTTAAAACAGTTAATGTCAAGGCCCTTTGAGAAGGAGGAGTTGGCCTGTATTTTCTAAGTCAAAACCTGTTATGATTTTGTACGACAATATAAGTATATTAGTATTTCTCACCACCTTGCATAATTCATCTATTACACAATGTGTGCAATATTCAGACAGGTGATGAATATACTAACGACTCACCGTTAATACAGAAAAACTTGGGATACATAAAACATTTATAGAAGTTTGTGTTCGTGCAGGACAATGAACAGAAATAGAGTTATAATAATAATAAAGCTTATTGTAATGGCCTGTATATATCTCAGACCTCAACCCCAGTTAATTTTTTTAGAATATGCATTCAAGGTGGAACAGTGTCTGCATGTGAACCAATTCAATGTAACTCCAATGTTCTGCATGAAATACGTTGAATATCCTGCAGAAATTATGCTTGAAATTTGCAAATGGCAACAAAATGCATGTGGTCCTGGTTAGAAAAATCCATTCAATTAAGATAATTGTTGTAAATTCAATCCACCCAAAAACAAAAATTGAGAAAAAAATACATTTCTAATGCATCGAAGGCTAAATTAAATTAAATTAATTTTGAATGGGTGAGCTTTTTACACGAACTAAACATATTTGATTTTTGTTCTGCTCAATAACATGATTCATACAGTTTATACATATCTTCAAGAGGCTGAAGTAATCTCAGTTTCCTTCTTGAATTTTGCTATATATATATATATATATATATATATATATATATATATATATATATATATATATATATATATATATATATATATATATATATATATATATATATATATATATATATATATATATATATATATATATAAAAAGTGACTTGCTTAAAAAAAAATAGGGTAGAACCTGAAAAAATTTAAGTTTCAATTCATAAGCAAGAGCTAATCCCTGAATATAATAAATTATTGATGAAGACTAATTTACCCCCAGTAGTTCTGGTTGAATTGCTCTTCAAAATATACCGGGCACCGGTATATTTTCCAGTTACACTTATTTGTGAATAAGTGTAACTGGATAAAAGTGAAGAACAGAATTGCTTAAATGCTCACTCAACCATTAGATCATGAATTAAGAATGAGGACGTGGGTATAAACAAGTCACTAATGAGCTTGTAAACCAGTGTTTAACGTGTGTAAGATAGTAGAAAAATGTGGAAATAATTTTACATTTGAAAACTATCAGCTCCACTTTTGGGGAACCCCCATTTCACATAACCTTGTATTTTATTTTTTTTTGCCGATCTGCTAAATCTCATTGTGTAGTAAACATTAAAAAAAACATCATGCTGATGGAACAAAAATACAGCAGCAGACAAACACAGTCTTAGTTTATCTCCCCCGGGCTACACACACACAATATGAGGTACAAAAAGAAATAAGAAAAAGACCATCGCACAGCTGGTAGTGATGGATAGGATGAGCTGCTATGTGGGTGTGGCTGAAATCAAACTAATGACAGGAAGAAACACACAAGAGAAAACAAGAAAACAGCTGCAAAGTTAGGGGGAAACAAATCTGGATATGAAAATACTAACACATATAAACTAAACATAAGAAGCAATAACCAAACAGAGAAAAACAAATACCATCAATAAGATTAAATGGAAACATAAGAAGTCATTATAGAATAGTTATTTATATCTTAAGCAGAGCGTGAGGATAATTTTCATTACTATAACTGATCAACAGAGACACTTGAGCCATCATGTTGTTAAGTATATGCCGCATGCTTTGTATGCATTATGGATATGAACCACCTCTCGCATATGTCAACATTCCAACCCTTCTTTTAACTCCAAAAAAAGACACAATTCACAAATTATTTGTTGATAAGATCATAATTCTGAAGTAAGTGAACTTTACCTAACAGAATACCACCAGGGACCAAATAATTAACAAAGATAAAAACAACATTAAGAGAATAGCTATAATTCCAACATTAAGAGAATAGCTATAATCCCAGCTGTATTTGAATGTATTAATGGTAGCATTTTTACTACATGGTTAGACAGGAGCTTTTTCCACCGCTGTCTAATAAAGTCACCCGATTTGTGTAACTAACTAGAAGCCTTTCTAAAGAGAATAATTTGATTTTATGTAAGGAGGTCTAATGGGAAAACAGGAAGCGTGGGGTGGACACTGTAAAACAATTGAAACCATGGGAAGAGTTAAACCATCAATGAGACTGAGTTTTCTTTAAAATCATAATATCGTTCACATAATATGATGTTTAGTTTCCATGTGTTTTTAATACAATGCATGCTTACCACAAGAATAAGCTTTCTTACTTTTTTTAGAGTAAAATGAACAGATTGTATAACCATATTTACTTCCCTTCAACACCAACCTGTTTAGTGTTAGCTTTAAGTAATGTTTTAGGGCCTAACAACATTAGGTTATGATAGTTTACATGATGAGAAACATGTACTTGAAACCATACTTTGACAGATGCATAAGATTTACTGCAAGTGAGCCTTACTGGTTAAAAGAGGAGCTGACTATCTACAAAACAGACATTTGCCAGCTCACAATCCCTGGTATATTTCAAAGTGCTGCAGAATGTTTCTGTGTTCTGAATTACAGTATGGTCATAAGCATTTTGTAGTTTGGCCAATTACAACAAACAGGGCCTCGGTGTTGTTGCAGTTGTAATAAAACAATTTATATAATTAAAACAAGGAGGACCGGACGTAAAAACTAAATATAAATATACAACTAGCAACATCAAATGTTAAACTGCTAAACATTATTATGAATTCATAAGTCTTCAGAAATAAGCACGGTGAATGCAAAATATTGAAAAAGATTTTAAATAGTTAAATTATAATGGGATGCTTGGAAATTGAATGCTGGGAAGATGGAGAGTTACCCAATGCCCTTTGGGTGCAGTTTGTCCCAAATGTTTTAGAAGCCAAGCCTTGAGAATGTTAGTATGAAATTAATTCAAATTTACCCCGAACACACACATGCAGTCTGTGATTCAGACTTTAATTACCTCTCATAGGAACATCAGATGGCAAACAGCTTTTTAAACAGCCAGCTGGGAGGAAAGGCAGATCCAAGAAGGGATGGTGGAATATTAACAAGAAAGAGATAATAAAAGAAACAATGAAAGTAGGCAGCAAATGCAGAGAGGGAGAGGCAATAGGCAGGGATAAAGCAAAAAATAAGTGGGCAAACTGATGCAGAAGAAAAAGTATGTAGGGCAAGAGACAGAGGAGAGAAGGTACAGATGGAGGGATCCTCCTTTCCTCCAGCAAAGTGCATTGAATGAACAGATGCCCAACGGAGAAAAGGGGAGAAAGATGTATTGTGACTTAAACTAGGTAGGCAAAGAACTATTACTGTGCGACTGAGGCTGCGTAGCAAAAGGGGAGATATTTTTAAAATGTGTTTCAATTACAGCAACTCATGGACAAGAACAGACACATCACAGCAAGCAAATGTGTTTCCTTTTTGGCTATAACACTTAATAGTAACAGGAAGTGTATGTGGTGAGAAGGAGGATATTATAAAAGAAGTTAAATCAGAGCAGAGAACCACAGGCTATGTCTGGGTTACTGCTGAAAAACACTTTTAAGATAATTCTCCACTGATTTATCTATTTGTATGCCAGATTTACAGTCATTAAGCAGGTGGAAGAGTGAGCGCAAAGACCTTTTTGTAGTTTTGTAGTTCAAAAGCACCTGCTTCACTGGGATATCTAACTTAATTCCCTTCCGCATAACTGACCTCTGGGAGAGAGCAAAATAAATATTGTCCTTGTAAAGATCAGCAAAGTGTAACAATATTGTAATTAGATGCATTTTCTTGTGTTTCATAGCAGACGAAGCCAGATGGTGAGGCATTTAACCATGGCAGGTGCATTCTAAGACAATCAACACTTGAAGCTCAGGTTGCTAAGACTAGCGGGCTTGTGATATTATCTGATGTATTGATCTTGATAAATATATAGAATTTATGTATATTTCTGCTTACAGAGAAAGTAAACACTGTTTTATTCAGGAAGGGTTTTTTTTTTCTTTTTTTTTCTTCCTAATGATTGTAAAAACATAAGATTTTAGTCTGCTGATCATAAGCCAGTCCTAATAGAATTTTTACAGTGGTTGCAAAACGTCCAGCAGCAACCCTCAGTTTTCATACTCATTAAGTGAGCGTCTGAAAGAGAAAAGGAGATAAATTGTTGTAAATCTGCAGAGTTGCTTGATTAAAGTTGAGCCAATTCCAAATAAAAGCAAAAATCTCAATTTGGTTGCATATATCTAAAATAATCATGGTATTACCTATTACTTATTAAACATTTCTGACAACTTTTTACAAAGCTACCCCGAGCTGTGGTAACAAACTAAGGCTATTTTTATAAGCCTCTGTTTCCACAAAATCCACAATCCCAATACAGCATTTACTAGTAGGATTTAGTGTGGCATTTTGCTGCATTTGCATGCTATTGATTTTATTTTTTTTAATCCCCTGTGACCTCACAAGAATAAGCGGGTTATATAATAGATGTTGAAATTAAATTTAAATAATTTCACAACCTGGTAAATCCCATCATAATGAAAACTATTTCTATCACTTTTGTCTCCCATCCAAACAGCATATATCAAACTGATATTTGTTCTTTATGTTTAGTTATATATTATGGATGTTTTGTCTTTGCATTTTTAAGATATAGGGGAACTTGGAGATGCTGCCGAGGCAACAAAAAAAAATATTTAAAGGGTTAAAACAGACCATGTATTGCATATTCAACATTTATCATTTTTTCAATAGCAATGCAACTTTAAGGTGTTTCAGAATTGTAAGTAATATTTTGTAATGTTTTATGTTTTTGTTTAGGTATTACAAATATGTATCTTTTTGTTTTTCAAATTTTTGGAAAATGTGCTTCTGTGTTCAAATTGGCCCAGGACAAATGTATCTTTATTTTCTCTAGGACAACTGTGCCATACGATCTAAATAAAAGAAGACAGGCAGGAGGATTTGTTTGAAAAAGGTACACAAAGAAACATGAGACAGTGGTTGTTGCAACAGAGAGGGGAAATTGTGAAAGGATGGAGAGGGAAGAGATAGAACAGTAGAGTGATACAGAGGTGCAGGTAGGCACCCCTTATCAGAAAAAAGCAGGCATCTTTATCTCTTTGCCCTCCAGATGCACATACCTACCCACTCACACACAGAAAAAACCCCCACACATGCAAGAATGGTAGACCACTGACAGCCCACCAAGACAAAGAACATCTGCAAAGGTAGGAGCAGACTACTGCCTGCCAAAAAACGTATCATCAACAAATGCAATCGCGACTCTTTCCACTGTGCTTAGGTGTCACTGTAACCTCCCCTTCCTGCGCAATAAATGCCCACACTTCAACAGGTGAGGGACAGGCACCGTTTCTAGCCAGACAGCCGCACCCGCCTCCCTTCCAGCTGCCCCGCAGATGAATGCCATTAGCATCCAATAAAATGTCAGTGGGGCATGCCCAAGTAACTCATCACACACATACATATGCATACACACGGAGGGAGACACACATAATCAGAAATGTCAGAGGCCCATGCCCAGTAATGTATCTGATGGAGAGAGAAGGCAAATGTCAGCTGTTCTTCAAAATGGCAGCCAGCAGATGTGTGGCCAATGAGACAATGACCCTAAGACTGATACTGGCAGACACACTGACAGCAAATCATTTTGAGCTGCCCTGATGCATGTGTAGCATTGCGCAGTTGCATCAATAAATTACACCGATGAAAAAACACCACTATGATTCTCTCTGTCAAAGAGCACGGATTAATTTTATTTGAGCATAACAAAATGTTTAATAAAACAGACTCACCTCCTGCACAGGTTTTTATCAATATTTTATGTTAAAAATAAGAAGTGATGATAAAAGTAGAATCGAATTTAGATGAGGCTCTCCTAAGTTAGACAACACAGACTATCCACAACTGGATGGAAGTAATAAATTCCCTTGACGTAAATTATATGTACTCGGTCGAAGTGATAGAAAAGATTCATTTTTAAGCGACATTCAGACGCCAAGTAAATCGGATTTGTTCCACAAATCCAATCTCTAAGACAGACTGTCCACACTGTTATTTTCAAATGATCAAATCTTATTTGTGTGTTCATGCATCACCAACCTATCTAGATTGGTTGCTGTGGTAACTTCATAAGACATCGGCAAATGATTTTCCAGTTTTTTTTTCCCAGCTTTCTTTTTTTATAAAGCCACACTCCTGTACATCCCTTCAGTGCTTTCCTGTCTCCTACAATGTTGTTGTTTTTTTCAAGTAAAGTCAATGAAACTAAAGCAGGTGCATTTAAATCACAGCTTCTCATTTTAAAGCACTTGCCTTTACTCGGTTTAAAATTTAAAATAACTTCCGTACCAATTGAAAAAACAGTCATTCTTCCGAAACAACATGTTTAAGGTATTCTATAGATCTCTACCGGCATTGGTTGTAGCAGGTTTATAAAATTTAATTTTCAATATGTAATCTTAAGATACTCTACAAGAAAAGGCATTTCAATTTAATCATACATACATTCCAATTGGTCCTAGATATCAAACAGAGCTTTAGGTTCAGTCAGTTCATTCATCTTTGTTTAAAAGGTTTTCTATTTAGGGAAACCAAGCAAATTGCATTGGGTCATTTATTTGCAACATTTTTCCCTCCTGCAATTGCTCACATTGTGTTGTAGACTTTACTGCATCCATCATACTGTGCATGTCTGCAGTGACAAGTGGAGAGATAAAACACTCGCCTTTAACCAAAAGAAACCTATAATCCTTTATAAGCCTTAAACATTTATGCGTTTTTCTTTAAGTTGCCATCAAAAAATGTTGTGTAGTTGTAGTAATCGGACTTTAAACACTTATATTCCATAAGGAGGAAATTGTTTTTGCTCACTGTTTTTAAGCAAATCCACTCTAGCTCAGATTGGATTAAGAGAAACTATAAAACTAATTTACCAATTCTCAACTAGCTATATGCCAGGGTTTCCCATTCTAATACATGAGCATGCTCAATCCTAACCCCCAAAAATGTAGCATTACATGTATTGGTAGTCTTTGTTCTGCTGAAGGATGAACATTCATCTGATTGTCTCTTTACACCCTCTGAACCGGTTTTCCTCAACGGCAGACCAGAAGTTTGCTGCATCCATCTTCACATATAACAAACTTGTCTGTCACTGCTTATATGAAGCAACTCCTCCGCATTATGCAGCCATGACCACTACGATTTGGATGGTGTGTTCAGAGTGATGTGCGCTGTGCATATGAAAAATGTATTTTTTTAAACGATGCCCCTCTTGGGACTCTGACACAATTACCAGGTTTTTAAATTACACAACTAATACATCTTTCTTTCAACATATGCTCCCTCTGAGTGTTGGGCAACTGTGCCTTCTCACAAACCATTATTGGCTTCCCGGCTGCTTCTCTGATTACTGCTTTATTTGACCAACCTGTGTAGATGGGTGGCCACATCTCAGTAGGTTTGCCATTTATGTAACACTCTTGAGTTGTAAACAGTAGATTAAACGAGAGGTTCAAAGGTTGAGGTAAGGGTTTATAACATAACCAGATATTAAATTCTACACAACTTTCTTCCCCAGTTCACTAGTCTATTATGATACAATTGAAATGTTTTATACGGTACAAATTTCTAAATTGGTATAAATTTATAGACTTTAGATATTTTAGACGCAGACAGGAATGTTTTGATGTCCGTTCTTTCAATATCCTTCCCTACTTTTCAGGCATGTTTGCAAGGATGACCAATTTAGATTATTTTTGTGATCAAATACCACATCAGAAAGGGACATTTATTTCAATTTTCTTCCGGACCCAGCTTAAGAACATCAGCAACTCAGCAAGCACCCGTTAAAAATTCAAGGTCTGACAACTGCTTGGTATGTCAGTTGTTAGTCATTTCAGAAAACTGTGTTTACTCACAATTGGAAAATAAATTATATTGTTGATGAGGCTGGAATTCTAAGGAACATCTTCATTACAAATTAACTCCTGAGAACTCCACAGCCATCTGTCAACAGAGAGGGAATGTTTTCTACCATTTATCAGCCGGACGAATGGATGGATAGAGGGATGGAAGTTGTGTGATGCCCAGCCAAGCGTTTTTCCATCCGCCCTCCAACCCCCCATGCCGAAATCTCTGCAGCAGCCACTGGCAGCACTTGCCCAAGGTCACAGGGACAAAGTCAGGGGTAGAGGAGAAAAGAGACAGTCTGTGTGGGTGGGTGGGTGGGTGTTTCTGTGTGTGAATGTTTCTCTGATGTGTGGTTAGAGTGTGGTTTATTTGCAGCAGGAAGTGTGTTCATTTTGCGGTTTTTGCACTTTAAAAAAAGTTTTAAAAAGGCTTAAATATGTGTGTCCAACCTGTGTGTTCATCTGTGTATATTTAAGGCACAGGGGGATTTGTAATAATTTCTACAGCTCACAGTGTGTGTGTGTGCATTTATTTGTTCGGGAGTGTGGACTAAAGATGGCTGCTGACTGTGCCACAACACACACACACAAAAAATACGCTCACCAACTTACAATCATCAAGTTCTACCCACAGCTATCATACAACAATAGTCCTTAAAAAAGAGGTTTATTCTTTAACCTAGAAGAATGGGCTACAAAACAGTAGTCAAAGTTAACATTTTTAATGAAGGATACAAACACTAAGAAGGTTCAAACTCGGAAAAACTTTACTCCAAACGACCAGATGGCAGCTCCACAAAACATCACAAACAGTATCGATATCTACAGCAGTCAGGGTGTGTGCTGGCAGCAGCAGGTGATCCATCAGAAACCCCGCCGTCAAGCAGAGGTCAAAGCCATCAACCCTACAGCTCCGTTGCCAGCCCAATACGCACATTACTTTAAAAACAAAATCTTTCAGATGTCACAACAGTCTGTAGGTCATGAGAATACAGGACAGGATGACAGCTGAACCGCCAGTTGCCATCTAACCTTTTGAATAGCGAAAGTTACATTTTGTTTTCACTCAACAGTTTTATAACTGAACAATATCAATTATTTTATCCTGAAAGGCCCAAATGTAGTCATCTAAAATCAAATCAGTTTTGTTGTCAAACAAATCTGTGTAAAAACCTCAGTAAAATAAGCACCGTGCATTGTGATTATCCGAGGGGGCGTTTTCTAGAAGCAAATCGAATGTCGGCCATGCAAACAGTTTTTTGTTAGTAAGCTGCAGATGCTGTCTAAATTTACGAGTTTAAAAGAATATTCAAATTGATAACATTTAAATCAAGGTTATAATCCATTGGGTTAATAGTTTCAAGTCATTTGTAATTTATAGCCCCCATGGGTTCATAATTGTAATTAAATTACAGGATGTAATGGAAGAAAAGTCTTTCATTTGAAATTGTACTTTTTATGCAAATATATACCGGTTATTTTATAGCTTAATATATTTGACATTGTTGATATCCAAGACCTTTTTTATGTATGTAAATTATAAGGATTTTTTTTTAATCTATGCATTTAAACTGGAGACACTGTTTCATTCCCACTGTATATGTTGCACTTCAAAACCCCACTGTCATTTGCATTGTTTATGTTGTGTCATTTAATTAATGCGGGTATTTACTGTACAAACCACAATTAAAATATTGAAGATTTAGTCAATTAAATTAATTGAAAAGTTAGTCAATGGATAATCAAGTTAAGTAGTAATTGCAAGCCTAAAAAGAAACTCTGTCTTTTCTTGTGCAGGTACTCCGCTCATTTAGAGGTTTCATCTGAATAAATCCGATAAATATCATCCTCTGGTTAATTTCTAATAGATGCTCCCTAATCATCCTGCTCAATTTTTTATTTTATTTTTTACTGTTGAGCAGCACCCTTTCACTACCTTTGTCCTCGCTCATCCTCTCTTGCTTCTATGCCTCTCTAATTCCTCTTTTCCCCTTCAGCGCCTTTGGGTAAACATTTGTCAGTGTTACGGCTGTGTCTCAGGTAAAAATATGCAGATTAACTTTAATGTCTTTGCATAACGAGCGTTTATTTGCCAGTCTAATTACGGCAGTACGCCGAGACCATCCCAGAGCTGCCCTCAGGTTTCATTAGTGGGGTTCTTTAAGAGGTTTGTTAACAGCCAGCTAACTGCTTCTTCCCTCTTCAACAAACAGTGGAGCCTGAAAGTCCTAAAAAAGGCTCCCTCAGCAGCAATGTTGGTTTAAGGAAGAAACACAAACGCAGACAGAGAAATGCGCAATTTCATTAAAAAACAAAAACTTCTCTCAAACACAGGCAACTTCCTACCAAACAGATTAATCACATACCCTCCCAAACAGAAGGTTTCAGAAGGTCAAAAAGGTCTTGGCCATTGAAAACTCCATTGCTGAAGTAACCGTCACAGTGGACATTCATTGCTGGGTGCTGCAAAATTATTGGAGAAAATCCAGAAAAATGAATATTAAGTTAAAAAAAAAAACAGCTTGGTTTTGGTGAATAGTCCTTTGCTTTATATTTAGCAACAATACCAACAGAAAAGATCCATAATATAACCTTTTTAATACAGGACCTTTTGAGCATTTACATTGATGTTAATATATAGCTTTCTGTGCCAGTGTTCAGTCCATCCAAATACCTTTAAATACATATATCTAGCCTATTCTGCATGAACCACAAAAAAAAACTTAAAAATTAAGGCATAACTATTTTTTTTGCAAACCTGAAACTTGGTTACTGAATAAACATGAGTTATTGCCGTCAAATAGCTGTTATCATGATTACCAAATGTCTCTCCACAATAAAATATGTAACAAATCTGTTAAAAAAAATCCCACTTTTAATAAGCTGTAAAACAATTGACTGCTTCCATGTAGGGCAGCGCAGTGGATTTAGAAGTACTGTACTTGATACTTGTTATTCATTCAAATCCGACCCTGGAAAACCAAACTTTAATTTTAGTTTTTCCAGATAAACGTACTCCTTTATAAAAGAGTATGTTTATAAAACAAATTATCAGATTTTTTTTTCAAGATATATGAATTATCAGATTTTTTTTTCAAAATATATGAATTATACAAAGTTAACAGGTTTGATCCCACATATATTAAGCATTTCTCAATTTCTTAAGGTTCATATATCTTGTTTATTATAACCTATTTATCCATAAGATGTGATACTTTAAAGATACTGTTGTGTTTTATAGGTCTGTTGTTTTTTAATAGGTATGTTAGGTATTATATACTTAATTCAGAAAGTACTGGAAAATATACTTTAATTGAAATTATGTAATTTATGTTTTAAGGAATTAAATCTAAGAATATGAAGTAATAGATAAATATATATTCAAAATCTGATAAACACTTCAAATTTAGAATGGTCAAACTAATAGTTTTCATATAAGGCTTTAACGCTTTAAAGTAACAACAACGTGGCAGAACTCAATAATCAGCTCAATATAAAATTTAATTACAAGTAAAATGATGTTCTTCAAAATGAAGTGCTTTCTGACTCACAAGCTAAAGGGAAAACAGAATTAACAGTTTGGGTTCCTGTGAGACCCTTCAAGACATCATCTTGTGTAATCTCTCTCTAGTTGCTAAACTGTCACTTAGTTCTTTCAACATTGTACTTTGAGGTTTTTAATGCATTAACACAATCTGACACAAAATGTCATTTTTACACTGTTGCTTAGCCATATCACTATCACTGGGATATTTTTGACTCTTCTATGACGGATTGGTGGCCTTGTAAGTCATTGACAGTCACAGATATTCTCCAATTTTTTGGTAATAAATGGGGGATGGGGTGGAGGGGGTGGGAGATTAGCTGTTCTACCAAATAAAATCGTTTAAAAAAAAAAAATAGACCATGAGATTGAGCGATTCCACCCAGGAATATTTGAACAAGGGTCATAGTGTAATTAAGGCAGGTTTTTACATCAATTGCTCTGTTGAATCTTGCTACTACAACCTCTCTCTAGCTGACCTCTTTGGCAGGCCTCGGGGACCAATGGCCAAAATCCTTACACTGTCTCTTTGACGGGCAGAGTGCAGCTGAGCTGAGAATTTTAAACGTTATGTAGATGAGATCACAATGCCACTCTGAGGTTTGTAAACAGTTGAAATCTCAGCTGCAATGCCAGGCTCCAGCCTGAGAGCAACCCAGAAGGAAATGTGAAATCTCTTTTTGGGGCCAAAGCTTTTCTTTTTCTTTTTTTCTCCAAATACTAGTTCCCTCCCATGCCTTTGTCTGCCGGATCTGTTTACCTTGTTCTTTTTCTTTTTCTCATTTTTGCTTTTTCCTTCTGAAACTAATTTGTTTTTTTTTTCTGTTTTGCTCTTCCTCTCATCTCCATTCAATTTCCCTCCCTAGTCTGCCTCTGCTACCTGAAGTCTCATTTCGCACAGTTCCTTTCTTTCCTTCTCCCACCCCTGTCTCTGTAACTCCTATTCTATACTCTTTTGTCCCCTTTTATTCTACAGTGCACAGACCATGGCCCAGGCATGGCCTTTTAACATTTCCTCATGCTTATCTTTTCATTCCCTCTACTTTGCCCTTATTTACTCCTTTACTCTGCAGTTTCATTAGTATTATCACTTCTGAGTTAAACAGTCCCTGAACTTTATGTGCCCAGACATGAATAATTGGCTAATTAAAAGCACCTGGATATGTAAAAAGGATTACACCTAACACATCTGTGGAATCATAATTGTTGCAACGGCTGTAAAAGCACACAGTTGGCTAATAGTTTTAGAAAATGATGTGAAATAAAACGAAAACAAATAATGAATAGGGCATGTTGACGGGCTCTCCAGTTGTAACCACAAATTTTAAAACCAGCAACAAATTTTAAGTGAAATATTGTACTAAACTGGGGTACTTTCTGTCCTCCTTCTGTGTCATGCTGTCACAGATTGTTCTGATCACAGGATCAACACGCATTAAACCACAATGAAGACTGCTAAAAATATTTTAGGCTCAAACCTCAAACATACGAAAAGTTGGAGTTTTAAATCTATTACATGCAAATGTGAGGCTTCAAAAGCTTATCCGGGCATACAGGTATATTTCAATAATTATGAATATTGCTAAAGCATGATGTCGTTTTTGAATAGATGGAAGACCAAATGTTATTCTTTAAGAAGGTTCCCTCTGAGACATGATAAAAATACGTTCACTCATTGCAGAAATTGAAACCAAAAAACATACATAACTTTATTAAAGATAAAACATTTAAGTTATTTATTCGTTTTAAATTTGATCATTGTAGCTAATGGATGATTACATTCCAAAACTCTGCCTAATAAGGAATTAACTTACCAAAATCTTTTGGGATATTTTAGTAAGTTTATTCTTTATTCTTTATTTATTTATTTTAATTTTTTAATGTAATAAGACAAGAATAAAGACATTTAGTAAGTTCTTTTAACGTTTACTTTTTTTCTTAATTTGTACAATTTAAGTTGTATATATTTTTTATGGAGACCATAATATTTAAGATTTAAATTGATTTATTCCAGAATAAAAATCCGGCCAATTTTAATTTGTATTATTGTTTTAAAAAAAGTTACATTTTAAGTTTTAACGTTTTAGTGAGTTCAATAAATGTTTATCCTGTTGGGCCCTCGAACTCGAGTGTGTTTTAGATTTTGGCCCCCTGTGCAATTAAGTTTGACACCTTATAGCGTAAGGCTAGGGTGCATATAGCCACCACATATAGATGAATCCTACAGATTAGCTGTCAGAAGTGTGTAAAATGTTTAGCCAGTTAAGGTTTCAGGTGCCATGAATTTGCAAGTTTTGGCCCACAGTGTTTTTCTAAGGTTCACGGTCAACACAGGCATTTACTAGGAAAGTTGATAGTATATCAGGCTTTCTTCTGCAGGAAAGACTCATGGACAATAAAAATTGAAAGCAACCCGTGTTTTGTCTTGTTCTATGAACAGTGCTAGAAAAAGGCTGGCTGCATTAACTTGGATGAAAATGGTGTTGTGCACAGCGTTATCTACAGTATGTTAGAAGCCGGATTGGTCGGATCGGGGTTTGGTCACTCTGTCATCTCAGCAATGTTTGACTCGTAAACACAGAGCAGAATTGTATCAAAAGTGGTCAGAACTTTTTTGTCCTCAGAAATCGTATAGTATTGGGGAAAAAAACACTCCTCCTGATATTTACAGCTAACTAAACAAACATCACCTGACCACAGAAGGACTATGAAAATAAACAAGCTACTACTGAGCATCAACCTCTGTGGCTCCTGGTCTAGCCTGCCTTGATATGCATCCCAAAACAAAGCATCCCAAAACCAAGCATCTAGAGGAGAAATGAAAAATCCGAAGATTTCATCCGCCAAATCTCTTGAATATGTAAAGACTAGTAAAGGTGGACTTCATTCATTAAGGTCATAAACAGACACAGTAATACTAACATGTCTAGCCCCTCCACTGAGACACTGAGAGTCCTGAAAATGTTAGTAAAGCCAACCGTTATTAAAAAAAAAAAAACTCTAATCACATCTCCCTACATGCTCCACGACACGCCCGGTTACGGACAGGTGCATGCAGGGCCTTTCCCACGTGTGGCAGTGAGGATGTTATCTGCGTGCGATTATCATGTGATTATCTGAACTAACTGCGTTTTTTCAAAAGTTCCATATGGTTTTACCAACTTTTTACTAATGAGGATTAGCTAAACACTTTCATCTTTAAAAGTGTTGGGGACAAAATGGTTCATAAGAAAAAGTGCTGGGGACATCTCCCCGGCTTCCCCGTTGAATCTGACACCCCTGGTCCTAGGGCAGGCATGGACTGGCTATTTTTGTTGATTTTTGGGCCATCCTAATTTTAGTATGAAAAATATATTATTATTATTATTGTATCGGCCGTGACGGCAATTGCAACACAAAATGCGGCCATTGGTAGAATTTGTCAAAGGATGATGGGGTTAGTCAATTAAATCTCACAGCACCTCTTTGGCCCACCCTTCCCATCATCGTTGACCCACGTCATCACAATGCAAGACAAGCAAATTGAGGCAGATGTGGTAGGTAATGTTAGTGTGGAGCTCCCTAGGCTACCGGACATGTGCAAAACAAAGTAGAAAACATTTTTACATTCAATGCTAAATGCGTAGGTTTGCATATGGACTATATGGAAAAGTCACAGCCAATATTTTGGAATGACAAAATAGTCCCTACCAATATTTGGCATTTTCCTTTTTTTTTTTTATAACAAAATAGGGTTAGGGGGGTTATCGAATATACGCAAAGTATCACGAGTTCTTCAACTCTCATTTTCATTGGAAAACATGAAATATTGTCATCATGAAAACATAAAGCCACTCTCTCTCTGACTACACTGTAAGCTGTACGTTTTAGATCTTGAGCTCATAGTTAAGTGCTTTATTGATAACTGTTATCAAAGAATACGACTCTACTTTGTAGAATCCATAAGAGAAGATGTCAGGAGATTTGTGGACTGATAATGTAGTTGGCTGGTCTGTATAGAAAATGGCAGGGCCGAATTTCTGTTTCAGTCTACTCCTGGCCTAGGAAGACGAGACACTAAGTCCAACAATGCAGATGAAAAAGGCTACTATGAAAGCAAACTGGGATCCTCTTACACCTCAGCAGAATCATTGTCTCCATGCTACTGTAAGGGTGAATTAGTGCACAAAGTAATGCAAAAGCAGAGCCAACCAACATGCCTTTTTAAAAGCCAAACATTTCTTTTTAAAATGTATATCTTTTGTTGATCAGATGTAAAATTCTGATCTTCAGTAAACTATATTATTTCTTTTTGGGGTTGTTTAATATATGGAGGCAGTAATCATATAAATTACAAGACAGAAACACTAGAACAAGTTTGACTTTCAGAAATTAGTAAAACTTGTTTACAATATTCAGTTGTTTTAAATATACCTATAGGTATCATGTATCATTTTTTTGGAAAAGTTTGATAATTCGTACACACACCTTTTTAGCCCCTGCCAGTTATGCTGTGCAAAATAACCTATGGCGTCTGCCAACTGTAAATGATTTCAAGTAATCTTACACACAGACAAATACAGCTTCGGATCTTTGCTTCACAAGGTCAAAAGTAAGTAAGCACGCCGGCTAATAGATTTCTGCGTGTGTGTAAAGAGCATGTCATGCTCTACCACTTCAATGCTCTTTGCCTTCTTGTGTTTTTTTTTTCCGCTTTCCCCTATTCGCATGTGGTTTCAGGTTTGAAATCAATTTGGCTTGGATGAAAGTTTTCAATTTCATTAGCTTGATCAAATCGAGCCATGTTAACAGGCGGCGGTAATAGAAAATCATTTAGGCCAAGCAGCTCACACACTCTCAAAGGGCTGGTTAAGAGGTGCTTAGAGAAGGAGAGATAGAAAGAGAAGGAAGAAAGGAATGAATATACAGGGAAAAACATCTACGTAGGGCTTGAGGATGAGAATGAAGCGGAAAAAATGCATGAAAGATGAGGGAAATGAATGAGGCTTTGAATTAGAAAATGAACAGAGCAGAAAAAAAGATTAAACGATAAAAAGAAAAAGTCAAGAACAGTAAGATCAGTGTTACGAGAGAAAGTAACAGAAATATTGGGTTTATGAAATATCATTCACATGACAGATTTATGTTCATATGAATCCTGAAAAAAACCAAGCAGGGTATAAGCAGCGCAGTAGTCAACGCTGCTGCCTCCCCAGTTCCCACCTCAGCAGCTCAAGTCTTTTCTGCACATATGCTTTACAGGTGAAGATGTGCGAGGCTTTTCTCCATGTAATCCTATTTACTTCCAAAGTGGAGAGACATGCATGTTAGGCTGATTGGTGACAGTAAACGGATGATTTAGGGTTCATTTGTGTTGACAATTGTTTGTCACACGTGTCTATTTTGCATTGAAATGAATAAACACTCTGTGTGGCAGTCCAAGGGTTGTGGAAATATGCAAGTAGAATGCAATTACAAATCTCAACAGCAGATTGTGAGAACAAAAAAAAATACAAATAAGAGTTTAAAATCAGCTAAATAATGTTTAACAGTTTCCCAGTTAAGCACAGATTCTGAATTGAACTGGTTTTACCATTAAAAGAAGTTTGTAATATTCCAACCTTACATGCTTACATGCACCAAACCGCAGCTTTTCAATTCTACTCAAACTTAAAATATGAACTACAAATCATGGTACACTGGAAGAAATAAAATAGAAATAAAATGTGTGTAATATAACAAACGATAATAACAAAATCAAAAACTATTAGTGTTAGATTGGTGTGCTAGTTATCAAAGGCACTATGACTGCTAAAAAAAGAAAGTTACAAAAAATTCAAATTTTTTGAAATGCATCTCCAAAACAAACATGGAACAAGGGTGATAAATTTTATAACTATATATTTATAACTATACCATATTCTCTCAAATTTAATAAGACAAATGAAGCCCCAGAGGTAACCTATTGTTGCTTTTCTCTAAGGCACTGACTCAAAATGATAATGATCAGTCAGTCTCCCTGTTTCTTACACAAACTAGCGCATCCACACATGCTTGCGATGAGAGTGTGCTGCTAATCAACTAAGTGAAACTAATGCAGGGGGAAATGTGTTGCTGATTAGTTCAACCTTAAACTACAAGACACGGCTTCCAGATCCGCACTAGCAGGCATACACGTACACACTGCTACACTCGCGCACAGAAAATTGGTCTGGCTATTCATGCTAATCTGAGGGAAAATGACTTGCTCATTAGCAAGACCCTTAAACCTCTCGACAGCTCTTTAAAAGCCACGTCATCTCATGGTCAAAGAGTATGCCCAGAAATGTAGCTCATACTAGAACACACACACGGGCCTGAGCAGAGGAATCTTTGAACTATTCACAACTACTCAATCTCAAATTGACTTTCAGAAACTGCAAATTCTATAAATAGCCCAAAATAAAAACCAGACTGGACTATGGTAATGAGGCCAAAAAGTGCAAAGCTTGGTCCAGAAATGTAAAGTAGTGATACAGCGCAACAACAATAATTATTTGCAGTATATTATAAAGGTTTAGCTACTGCATATGATCTGTTTACCATTTTTAAACAGAGGGATAGTACAGTATGTTGCAACTGCGTGGGATCAAACGCCAAAGCCTCAATGGAAAGGTCTATTCAGAGGTTCAGGAGATGATTGTCTGGATGATACGGGAACCTTGGATTCAGGAGGAAAAGAGTAGTTTTCATCTTGGCCGTTAAACACTGGACCATCTATACACCCTCAGCAGGGTCCTTGAAGGATACAACCAAAGCCACACTTAATTGCCATTAGATTAGAGAAAATGTATGTGAGAACTTACTTATTTAGTGATTTCCTAAATAAAGCTACAAATTCATAACTCTCTCCATTTAATCTGATCTTTAGCTTTTCTACAGAGAAACAGTGGCAAACATGTCTGCCACCAAAAGGGTAAAACAGTAGAGGGGCACTCCAGAAAGACTCATTAGTCCACACTTTTACCATTTTTGAAACTATACATAAATGTGTCATTCTATGACATAAAATCCCAGTTTAGATTTTTAAAACTAAAACTCACGTATTTTTGTCAACGTTGAGCTGTCAACACCTGCCAGATGTAAGTCTGAAGTTGACAATCTTTTCAGGAATGTAAACTCTGATAGAGATCCCCCTCCTCTTTAAAGTTTCCCTTTTATTTTGTTCTTCACACATACATATTTTAATAAAAAATTGGAAAGCACTGTGCATGACAGTCCTTTTATGGGTATCACAATGAAAATACAATGGCCAGATATAACTAGACGAGGACAAGTTCGGCTGAAGTGTTTAGATTCACAAGTAAGGGAAAGCCTGTGTCATTTAATTATGACAAAATCAAGTAATGTGTTTTATTATTTTAGATGACACCCTTTAAGGGGAAGAGAGCTTAAGCGTTTCGTAGTGAAAGAAATGAAACATAAGAGATCTTCAAATCTCTGCTTGCTGTTTGTTATAGTAAAGGTGGCTGATGAGTCAGATAAAATGAGGGATTGTTGCTTTTGCTCCACTTATGAGTGTTCTTTGTTTTTGTTTTATTTACTGCTGCTTTATAAGATTTGTTAATCATTCTCTATGCAGTTTAACATTTGTTCAACAATTATAGTGGATCAAGTGTTCAGCTGGGTTGCAACTGTCCTTCGTCGCTTACAGAAGTGGGTGATTATGAGTCGCAAAGCCAAACTATTGCCTAGGATAAGACTCAAAATCCCTGGTGAGTTAGAAAACAGGCATCGTAGATGTAGGGCAGGACCAAAATGGAGAGTTTTAAAAGGGAAGTTTTAAACCATTTCTTCACTTGTTATGGAAAATTTAAGATCCCTGGCAAACACAAAGAGGATGGGAATGTGGGGCTAACAAGGACTCAGTGGGAATATTGCAAATGCAGCATTATGTGTATCACAAAGACATGGCTGCAAGAAGATATGGCTGAATCCAAAGCCTCTCTTCTCCAGCTTTACCCAACCCCACGGAGGAAGCAGCCAAACCAGCAGATACATACCGCCTTTTTTAGCTTCTGACTTCTCAGTATTGTTGCAGTAAGCAGTGGTAGATGATTTACGTCTTGAAGAAAAATACATTTCTTGTATGATTGCTCCTAGTTCATGGTATAATTGTAGTTCTAGCGGGGGTGTATTAAAGTCCAACACATGAATAGAACCAGCCATGTAGAGATTGATAAAACCTTAAATGGGGGGGAAACCACAGTGTTATAAATCATCAGTAAACCATTAAGTCAAAAAAAAAAATAATCACATTTAAAAATGGACTGAAACTGCCACCTTACATATTCCAATTAAAAGTTGTTGTACTAGCTATAGTTATACCCAAATTTATGAGGTTCAGTCTACCAAGAAGTTAGCAGCATGTTGGGGCGTATATGACGAACATGACTCAAGTAATTCAAACTTTAGTGGTTTAAGTGATTGAAAATCTTTTCCAATAAAGTAAAACAAAATTTACAAAATGTCCAAAGAGAGATTGATTTTCCTTGGTTAAGGTATTCGGAAAAAAAAACAGCCACATGTGAAGCAACAAAATAACCCGAGTGGCATTCTTCCATCGTACAAATCAACCTTACAGCTAACTATTACTCTTAAGTTAAGGAAATGGTTCATAAACTCTAAAATAAATATTCAATTTACCAATAAATATAAGCGTCTAATTAGCTTTTACAAAGTATCCATGAAAAGAACAAAAGTTGTCACTTAAAAAAAAAAAAAAAACGACAATGAATAAAAGCACATCCTTCCCTCCTTTGGGTGTATTTCAGTATGGTATGTATGAGTTATGCAAGTGTGGCTGAATTATTCATTCAACAATGGGACACAATGAAAGTGATTAAAAGGAGTACGGTAAGAAGAGGATAAAGGACGACCATTGTGTGTGCGTGTGTGTGGGTATCACTGATTTAACATCAGTAATTATTAATGCCCCCCAACGCATGAGTAATGTTGCAGTGAGCTGACATTCTGCTACAGGTTAAAAGTGTAGTGCTTAACACACTCAAGCACACAAGCAGACACATACACAACATAAATGCTGCCTTTTTTCTCTCTGCAATTGACAAATACAATACAATCTCTACTGTATAGTACTTCCAGAAACTCCAGTGGAAAGAGCTTCTTTTAAACTGGTACCACGTTAAACAGAAAACATACTTTTCACAAAAAGATGAGAAAACAACAACTTCAGCCAGGGAAAAGTATTGAAATAAACAGTTGCACACAAGCGTAATCTCTTTAAAATTACCGAGGCACTAATGCACATGCTACTGAATTCAGAAACCGACACTGATGAGATTTCCCGGTAAAAGTATTTTAAATGCCCCAGACAGCCAACTAAAAACAAATAAGTTCCTTTGACTTACCTTGAGAGGAATACCCTGAGCCCATACAAATATGGCTGCAACATTTAAGAGTTGGAAAAGCACAAATGGGAATAGTATACAGTTAAAAACTATATTAACTCAGTTTTCCCTTGTGGACAATTTGTAAATAAACCTGCAGGTTGTATCATTTATTCTTACTAAATTAATATTTAATATTCAGCAGCAGAACAGAAAAAGCATTAATGATGTAAAAGCTAAACATTGCCTGTGTATTCATATATAACGTTAAAGGATTAAGGTGTTTTATATTAGTAAGAAAAATCATGTACACCAAAATGTAAAGGAAAAAAACTGTTACACAAAACTGAACACATACATAAAAAAGTCATTTAATGAAAACTGGGTAATATTTTTCATGTGTGTCAACCTGACACAACAATTTAAAGAATAAGATTACAGCCTGAAGTTTGAAACACAGTTGGACAAATCTGGGCAGTTTGGACTTGAAGTTGAGAAATCCAGTGCTATATATTTAGTGGTAACACAGCAAAAAAAAATTAAATCTCTCTCACACACACACACACATAAACCAGCTTGTTTTAGTCACTGTGCTATATTTTGTTGTTGTTTTTTCATTTTTCTATTTTTTGCTACCAAACAGCAAAAAGATTGGAAAGAATGTGAGAAAAAACTTTAAAGTTTACGGATGCACTAAATACAATTAATCTTGATGTGCATTTGTTTATAAAAAGGACTTGCAACAGAAACATATACCATCGAATCACCACATGTTCAATTTTGCAAATCTCCACTGCGACTTTAAATGTTTTGCTATCATAAACATTCCAGGTTGCTTTGGTATGAAGCGAAGTTGACTATGTGGAAATGCACCTTATGTCTACTTTTGAGTATGATGGAGAATCTACAATTCTGTGTGTTTTTGTTTAAATAACCTGTTTATTTAAACAGAAGATTTTACAGGGGCCTTTTTTATTTAACCAAATAAATGTACAAAGTATTCTTCTGTGATGTACTTTAAAGCTTTTTTACACATTTTTACCATTTGCATTGCCAACAAATGTGGCCAGCACGCTTTTGTTTCATACATTCAAAAGCGGTCAAAATAAATGTCTATACAAAACACCAATTTAGTATGGTAGTTTTAACAGCTGGTGAAGGCGTTAGAGCTTCAACAAAATCTGCTAACACAGCATCAACAATTGCAGCTTACAAGTCATTTCCTGCAGAGTTCACAGCACTTATTCGGACCTCATTCTTACTTTTCATCCTCTCAATTCGTAAGACCAAACTGTTTGCTTCACAACAAGCATATCGTCAGTCTGGCTTTTGCATAAAACTCAATGATATCCTGGAGAAAACCTAGATGATGAAAAAACAGAATGATGCAATTCGAAGGAAACAGTCGTATTGAAATAGGAATGCCATCTTGTTGCGAGAGTGACAAACACTGTCAGCTTGGGAGACGGCGTAAAGCTCAAATAATTTGTGTGCAATGATGTGCTGCTTACAGCCAAGTGTGACTAATTAGCAGGACAGTCCTACAAGTAACTTAAATGCGAACATGGCCGCATCAAGAATAAAGGCTGAAGGTGAATTTTTTTAGAAAGAAAGCAGTAAAATTGGTCAATTTTTTATTATTTATTTATTATTTTTAATCAGTAAAAACACTGAATGGTTATGTACTTCAATCAAACTTTTAATACATTAAAAACACAGTCAGGGTAAGAAAGTATTGACTTGGACTGTAGGATTTTAAAAAGTGCATTGAGCAAACACCGGACAAGTGTAATTTAGTTTTTTGTTAAAGTGGGCTAATTTCACAGTAGTCCTGCTCCAGAACACACAGATTTTTTTCTACACAGATTCTGAAAAATCTGAGCTGCATTTGAGCCACAGCAGTGTAGAAAGACGCAGAGTTTAAACCTTGTGTTTCTATCCATGATTGGTTTATCTGCATTCACCATGTAAAGCTGTCTTGTGTTACAGTAACTCTCTAGCAATAGTAATTTGTTTTAGTTAGGACATGTTTTTTGTCATGTTCCAAGCTTTAAAACCTGTCTTCGCACGCTGATGCAATCTACTGGGTGACCATAACCTAAAAACTTTTTAAACTGATACAAATAATAAATTGAATGAATGTGACTGTTTGACAACTACAATCATTTGAAAAATGTATGATCGTATTGAAAATGTTTTTCTTGTGATGCGTCACGGTGTTGTGAATTTGCACTATATACATAAATTGGATTCTAAAACTTGAACGACAGACAAAAAAAATAAAAAGTCATAATAAAACAGCCACCCCCTCGCACTAGTTTGCGGACCCTTGAACTAGAAAAATGCACAGAAAACGTGACATTTTTAGCACTTAGCTCCAATCCAAATGAACTCTGACAAGATGCAATCACAGCGGGCACATTAACAGCTTTTTCCGTGTGAAATTTTACATGAAAAACACTACAGTGTGAGCGTTTAACCAAATAAACAACCCGAATGCAAACCATCTCACTGCTTTCACTCAACAAACACCGCAAACCTTTCCAACTGCACCATTAAAAATCATATTGTAACATTTATTATTTTGATTTCAGCACAGACAATCAGACAGATGTTATGTTTCTCCTGAGTCTCATCTCCATCGCTGTGTGTTTCCCTTTAGAACCAGCCAAATTTTGTCAGGGTCGTGAAGGGAAAAAAGCGACCCTTCTTTTGGGCTGCCTGGCTTGCAGGGCACAGCAGTGAGGAGTGAGGATACCCCAGCTTCACTTTATCTTCCTTACAGTCAAAGAAAACTCCAGTCACAAGGACTTTTGTACAAATCTCAATAAAATAACATTACAACATTTAAGTCACAACTTTCTAAAACCTTTTTCCTGAAACCTCTAACCGATCCGTGTTGTTTGAAATTCAAGCCTTCCTACTTTATCACACCTTTTCAAGCGGATAAGTAGGCATGTCTGTCTTGATGTATTTTTGCTGTTTTAGTCTTAATTGCCACATTACCTTTACTAATAAGGCAATGTGGTACTTAAAAACTAAAAACAATGAAGAGTTTTCTTGTGCTTTTCGTGATATCACTCAAGATGGAATTGAGGGGTTTTTCTCATATTTAAGTTTGATAGGATGAGGATTTGAAACAACAAAAAGGGAAAAAAATGACTCTTACATGTAATTCCGTATGCAACTAATTATATTTCAAGCGAATTTGATGGTTTTAACAGCGAATTCTGCCTGAACGCTTTTAACCAGTGTTTGGTGTTAATTCTACCAGTAAAGCTGCGGTTTGCCAGCGTCCAATAAAAGCTGTTTAATCAAAGCCAAGATGTAATGAGCATCTCCATGAGCATGTGCGTGAGATAAAGACAATGAGGCAGAGCAAGAAAAGAGCAACGCAACTGGCATAGCTGGCAACCAGGGAGCGAATAGACGGCAGTCAGAAAGCTGTATTCACTGTGACACAAACAGGTACAGGCAGGGTAAAAACGCTTCAGTGTTTCAACGTAGGCAGAGAACAAAAGAGAGCAGAAAGGTCATGGGTGGTTCTGGAGGAACAGAGCATGCTCGGATGAGTTCAGCGTTTGGTCCCTCGGATGTGTTTATTTTTGCCGGCCACAGCTGTTTTCAGGCGCGACTCTCCCCTGACCGCGGCGCGCTCCGGAGCGCACAGCGCAGCCACTGTTAACCGCTCACTGGGCCGTGACTGATCCGCGCTGATTAGCGCAACGCACGCTAACACACGCAAAAAGGAAGGAAGGGAGAAAAAACAACAACAACAACAAAAATAAAGGAACTAGCGGGATTATGATACTGATGTCATTTGGACTGAAAGCGGAGGCGTGCGAACCCACTCAGAGTGCTTCATATCAGCCAGCGCGCTTTTTTGGTTTCCTGCTTATTACAAGTGGGTGGTGGTGCCAGCCGACTGGCATTTAAAAAAACATCACAGGATGCTTTCTTCTTCTTCTTTTTTTTTCTTCTGGTGATGCTTCTTTGATCAAAACGACTTAATTTTGCAGCCATAACTTTTATGAAGGAAGACTGACCCATTTCAATTCAAATAAACTGATTATCTCCTTCTTCCACACTTACCACCGCCTTAAAGCGCTCGCTGTTGAAGTGTGAAATGAGCAATAGATTGCACTGAAATCTACTTTATTCTAACAGACTTCAGATAAATTCTGCTTTTGGGCTCCCGAGTGTGGGTTTCCTTCTTGCGCTGGCACGGGAGCGCGTCTCAGATGGCACCAGTTAGAAGGCATCTGTCATTTGATTTGAGCAAATGACAGATGTGTGTCGTGAATTTATTTGTTGTTTTGTTTTTCTTTTTACTTTTATTCTGTTAGGGAAAAGACCCAACCTTATAGTCTTTATTTACTTGATGGAATAAAAAAAATATATATTTTCTATAACCAAAAAAAAGAAAATTGGTGGGTTAAATTATGCGGCAAGAAATTTGATTTCGATAGAACAGCTACCGATAAGCAATTGTGACTTTTTCTTTACGCGTGGTGATAAACCGCAAAAAACAAAAAAAAAACACTTATGCATCAGGAGTAAATGTATCATAGGAAACTATTCAAGAGAGTTTTAAAGTGCTCCCAGCAACAGGCATCACTTCTTACCTTTCCACAGGAGGAGAATTAAAGCTGTCTTCCAGAGGCAGCAGCCCGGCGGCGCGCCGTGCCTTCTCCAGACCGTCTCCATGCCTTCCAGGCGGATGAAAGCCACCGGGGAGGGATTCACAAAAAAAAAAAATATGTTAAAAAATATCACACAATCAGCGTTCTTTTCTCTTCTCGTTTCGTTTCTGTCCCTTTCCAGCTCTCGGATCACTATCGCGTCGGTGCCATCGACACTCTCATCGCGATCAAACCGCGCTCTCCACCTCGGGTTGACCTCAGGACAAAACAAAAACAACACAAATAACAATAAAAATAAAAATACGTGCAGTCGAGGTGTGGAAGAAAAAAAACTATAAATCCTTTTGGAGTTGGTGATAAAACGAAATTTCCGAATGGCGTTTCCTGGGCAGAGTGTTTTCTCTTTGCATCATTCTTTTTATACAAAAGAAAGAAGAGGGGAAAAAAAGAAAGAAAAGAGAAAACTGTGTAACTCAGTTATAACAGCCAGTGCGCTCTTACGTTTCCATCTATCCAAACGGGACAGCTAAGGCTCAACTAATCTGTCACTGAGCGTTTTGTACTTATCCCTGCAAACTTTAGAGTGAATCCTGAAGAAGAATTGAAAAATAAAATAAAAAGTCCAAATCCGAGGCGACTTTGAAACTACCAGTTACACCAAAACTCCGCCAGTTCTGCCCTGCAGACAACAACGAGCCAAAGCTCCGTCCCGCTCCTCAGCATCCGCTGACCGTCCTCTGCTCGCGCGACGTGTTTCGCGTCTCCGGGCTCAACTGGAGAGAACGAGCGCGCGCCGCTAAATGAGGGGGAGGCGATGAGAGGACGGGGGGAAGAGAGAAGGTCTGTCGCTCTCAGCAGCCGCTAGAAAAGGAAGGAATGCTGAGGGGTTGGTGGGGTTCTGCGGGAGGGTGCGGGAGGGTGGGATTTGGGGACGTGAGTGGCACGTCGAGAACCAATGAAGCGTAAAGGGTTTTAGTGTCATTTTCTTATTTTAGTTCAGTGATTATTAGTTTGCCTTCTTAAAGCTTTCGTAGGCATCAAGCTGTCTGCATGAAATGGCCACTCCCAAGTGAAATGTACAAAATAAAAAGGAGTTAAAACAGGGAAGTACTAAGTCATCATAGTCGGTCTCTCTAATAATGAAACAATGTTGATTTTGTTTTAAATTGTGACAAATGAGGAGGAGGAAAAAAAAGTGCATTTTTCACGATCGTTGTAAGAAACTGGGAGCGTTCGCGCAACTTTTAGAAGTGCGCGTGCACGCGTCCCCGTCTCGTTTATCGCGCTCTGCATTATTTATGAGTGGACACGCGCTACACCTGTTCTCTCCCTACGTCATCGATAGACGCTGACTTCGCGCGCGGAACTTCTCCGCGCTCTCCGGTTGGTTATGTGTGTGTGTGTGTGAGTGCGCGTGCATGCGTGCGCGGATGAGCGAGAACAGCAGGGAGGACCCAGTGTGATGGAGGAGGTGGAGGGTGGCTGAACAAGTGCGAAGACAGAGAGCATCAAAGGTCCACCTCGAGTCCGAGGCGGCATTTCATGAAGCAGCGAGCCTGCTTCCCTTTGTCAGCCAAAAGTGTCATAGCTAAAGAGATGACATTGTGACTTATTGAATTGCAAATCAGCCGGCGGAGAGATGGGAGGATTTCCGGAGACGGAGATGCTTGGGAACCTCCAAGCCTCCTCGTGTCTGACTCCACTCCATCAGAGGCCCTAAAGAAGGGACGCCAGCACCCCCTAGTGGTGCATTTAAGGCAGATTTATTCATTTGGAGGTAGTTTAACGACGATGACCCTCTTAATGTGCAGTTGCATCTCAGGAAAGATTATTTTATTATTATTTTAGACTTTATTTCATAGATCAAGCTCCAGATGCGAAGCTAGTCATGTGTTGAAGAATCCCACAGTGGGATAGTTGAGCCTTTTAGGATCTGTGGTCTCCTATCTTGCTCATTAACACTTCATAGATTTATATTGGGGCCAGTTTTCCAATCAGAGTAATTCTGTGGTCACTAAACCAGGTATTGGTACTTTTAAAACTGTGTTTATGTGCCAAATCCTACGAGGACATGAAATCTGTCATCATTTAATAGACTTTGATATCTGGTTCTGTTGTTTTTATGTAACATTTTATATTTAGTTATTTTCACAATTGTCATTTATGCTTAGCTGTAGCAGCTCTATTCAACCCATGTCTCCCTTGAGTCTTGCACTTTTATATACATCTGCTCTGTGGTTGCCTGTGTAAATATGTGTAATAAAATACAGGAAGTAATACCAACAGTTGACATGGCCAATAAAATCATCACAGACTTGGGAAACATCACATTAATTCTGCACCTTTCAGCTCTTCTACCAGAATCTGTGACATTGATTTTTAGCTGATAAGCAAATTTCCAGCTTGTTGTTCAAAGATATGCACTGCTTTACCATTTTTTTGTGAAGGTTGTCAATGACTGTCTGCTGTGGAACAAGTCATCAATCATCTTGATTTTGGAAGCACCCAAGGCTTTTAAGCAGTAGCAATGTTCTATAGCAGATAATTATTTGCCTCCTTATTATTGAAGTTAATTAGATCCAGTATTGTCATGTCATCTTCAAACTTAAAAAATGCTGATTTATGGTGAAGGACCAAATGAATGTAATAGTAGCACGAGCAATAACACCCCCAGTGGAGCCCAGAGCTTGTGGACTCTAGTTTTGTTATCAATTATAAGATATATGTGATTGTCATTATGGAATACTATGGTTAATTGCTTTTAATCAACCTTTGATGTTCCCCAAATTATTCTTCTCTCTTGTTTCTGCTCTTTTTCCTCTGGTACCATCAGGCGGGCATCACGCTTCGTTTCATTGCTCCCTCACTTGTCCCAAAACACATTTTTCTCTCCTCCCACTCCCAAGCCAACTACTTTCCTGCAAGTAGGGAACCAGCATCCATCCAACTGCATAAGTGCATTTTACTCTAATATATTATTTCATTTCCACTCAGTGACTTCCCTTTCAACAAGCTAGACATTTGCCACGACTTAAGCGTGAAAGATCTATTTTTAACTGATCTATTCCTCTTGGACCGCAGCGGAGGGAAAGCATTAGTTCAGCAAGCATGCCTTAAAGAGTTATGTTTGTACAAATAACGTGTCTGTATACCAAGATACCAAAGCTGTGAGGGGCATATTTGAGATGGTATGAAAACTGCTCGTGATTAAACTTTTTTTTTTGTGAAATGAGAATATTCTCCCTTGCAAAAGCATTCATCCATTTTGCACTTCACATTTCGTCAGTTTACAACCACAAACATCAGGGTCTTGTATTGAGATTTCGGGTAACAGGCCAGCACAAAGTAGAGCATGATAGTGTAGCTAAAAAAGGGTGAATCCTTTTGAATATTTTATTTACAAATATGAAAAGTAGGTGATGCATTTGTATTTAGCCTCAAACGCCTTCAGATTAAAGGGTGGTAATCTGTTTAAAATCAGAGTTAGGTTGTTAAATGACTTCCCAAATCTTAGAACATCTAACCAAACAATAAGTTACCTACATGCGGCAAATTCACCATCCCCAACTATCTAAACTGATATGCTGGGCAATGACAAAGCCAAGAGACAATTGGTAACCACAGAGCAGCTGCTGGGAATCATAGCTTAGTTGTAAATCATTTTTATACAGCTAAGATATTAGTTATATGCTCTTCACAATTTGAAATGCATAAAAAAGTGTCAAGAATAGATAATTTGTTTTATTAGACCAAAATAAAACAGTTTGTCCCAATTACGAAAGGCTG
Source organism: Orestias chungarensis (assembly GCA_032876305.1). Taxonomy (NCBI): domain Eukaryota; kingdom Metazoa; phylum Chordata; class Actinopteri; order Cyprinodontiformes; family Cyprinodontidae; genus Orestias; species Orestias chungarensis. The sequence goes on along the minus strand of JAVLVB010000059.1, from coordinate 1,372,779 downwards.
TGCGTGGCATGTAAGTAACAATTTACATCATCCTGAACACCCTAACGCCACAGAGAAAGTTAGTGTTGGCAGCATAGGGCTATGGGGAGCAAATACAGGAAAGGACATCAGAGTTAAAGGGAAGATGGATGGAGTTAAATGCAGGGCAATAATGGATAAGGGCAAGGCTGCAAAAAACACCTTCCAACAGGATGACAACAACCCCAAACATACAACTTTAGCAACATCTCAAACAAATGCAAGCCAAACTTTTGTTTTATTTGTAAAAAGTTTAGAAAATAATGTGAAGTCAAGGGCTTTACATAGACTTTAGGTCATATTTGCAACTCAACTTGGTTCTACATAATATGCTACAGTAGGGGTGAATAAAAATAAAATGGTAATTTAAAATAAAACAAGAATTCTTTTTTTCCTTTCACAAATTTGCTTTACTACAAATTTTAGAATAACAGAAGTTCCTGCTCAGGCATTTATGTTAGAAAATATTAAAGCTTTAGGGAGTTTGGACTTTTAAGAGTTACTGCGTGTGCATAAAGTTAAACCTCGCTCGTTAAGATATTAAACCTATTTGTGTATGGCCCAAGCTATTTAAAAAAAATTAAAAAATAAGAGAAAATGATACATTCCCAATGCTCTTTAATATAGGCATAAATTAAATGAGTAGGTTCATGGCAGTGTCGTTTCCTATGCTAAAAAATATTACACGTCACTATCAGAGGCGGCCAAGAGGCAGCAAATGTTCATTATATCAAAGCAGGAAGACATTCATCATAAAGATTGGATTGTCAGTGTGGGGTGTAACTCTTCAGACAACTCTTAATGGATGTTTTTCCATAAATGAAGAAAAATGTGGTCTCAAAATACTGATCTTTAGTGTCATACTATCAGCTGTTGTGCTTATTTGCAGCCAGCCTGACCACAGATACTGCCCTGTTCTACTTTTGAACTTTACTTAGGTTGTATCCCATGCAGCCAAACTCAAACTATAACAAAGAAGTCCTACTTTTTATTGAAAACTTACCAGAGTTTAAACTTTATCTGCATTCCCAAGAGCTACAGTATGTGTAAGTACTGTACTTTTCTTTTTGTTTTTGTTAGAACTTGGTTGTATCACCTTCATCCAGTGGGTAAAATATTTTTAGGCGTTGTTGGACAACCTGCTCCTTTGATCGGCGTTGCTGTGACACATCCCAGTTGTCTGGGCTTGGAAATTATTTGGCAAGCATGAAACCGAGACCCGTTTATAAATTCGCAGCAATGGGGACATGTCTGTTGTCTTTAAAGAAAATGTTTCAACTGTTTTTTTTCTATACTCGAAATTATTTGTTGGAAACAAAAACTATCCTTATCAATATGCATGTTTGTAAACCCAAAACATAAATCAGTTTCAGGCAGACAGATGGTGTATATCAGAGCTGGCATATTATGCATGGCAGTCAACATAAGGCACAACTGCGGTGCAGAAAAGTGTGGAAAATGTGTTTGGATGCCACTAAGCAGCTCAGACACGGCACTGTATGTTTCTTTCTTTACTATACATTTTTCTGCTGCAGTGTAATATATTGATCACAATATTGTTTTACACCAAAACCTTCCCCAGTCAGTTAGAATAATATGTATGTGCATGGTTAACTTTTTTTTATTGATTGTTTTAAAATGCAAAAAAAAAAGCCTAAAATTATTTAGCAGAATACAAAGTGACGAAATATTCTGATTGACAAGCTTGAATATTATCATGGCCATCTCCTGTGGGTTTTATCATTTCCCAAAAATTTAAATAAAGGTGTAAAAAGAAATGGGCAAAATTTCAATCCAATTGTCTCACTGACCCACCTGTCTAAAAATAAAAATAAAAAATCCAACGTTTTTCTGACTACTGAATGTACCATATTTAAGACCTACCAGCATTATTAACACTACTCATTGTTACTAGGGTTTGGACTTGAGTGTTGGATCATTTCAGTATCAGTGAGATTTTAGAAAAAAAGCTGAAGAAACACTGTTAAAGTGAAAGATTTTGCACCAAGCTTTTCTGTTTTATCCATTATCTTTCAAGCCCTGTTATAAATTGTAAAAAGTTCTCTGCCTTTTTGAAAGACTTTGAAAAACTAAAGCTAGTTTGAAATGTCAAGTCAGTTTTCATTTAGATCAAAATTACGTTTTATAACAACCACTCTTTTACACTTAAATCTTACCTTATAGGGTTTAAACAGAAATCCGATTTGGCTACAGTTATCAGCAGGTTAACCATTCACAAAAACTGAAGAATGTAAATTTGAGACAAAACTCAGATCCGTGAAACACTACAAGTCCAACATGAAGTAAAAAAAACTAAATAAATAAAAACTAAGCAATTTATACCTGTGATTTTTAATTGATCCGCCCCACTCCTGTTTTCTGAGATAAAATCCAGGAATGAAATCCCTTCAGGGGATTAGATTGGAACGGATTGCAGTCTCTGTATAACATTTTCAGTGAAGTTCAGAGTTTCCTTCAAAAAAGTCCAGAAAGCCACCACAAGAAGGTACAGTTATTGCTTTTACAAGATATTTTTACGTACCTCAAGTGATTTTTTTTTTTAATGTAAAGACTTCCCCAACATGACTGAGTTATTTAGCCCATCTCCAAGACTGAAGAGCACAATATTGTTCCCTAAGCAAGTATCCAGGAATCTGTTCTTTCAATCACTATCAACATCTCCTCCCCACAGATCATGGCTGGAACTCAGTTTATTGGTTCATCTCTTTTTTCAGTGTGACAGACCAAAGCAGTGCCCTCATTAGAAAAGGTGCTTTTAAAAAAAATAACGCTGCCAATCGGACTTTTTTTTTTCTACATTCCAAGACACAAACAAAATACTTGACATGTACCTTTTAAGAAACTAAGGCTAGACAAAATATTCTTACAAATAATCACTGCAATTGTTTCTTTCACAGATAATTTCATCTATGAAGCTACTTTATTTTATTCATGATGTGTTAATTTGAAGTACTTGAACGGCCACGAGGAGGCAGTTCTTATTTTGCAATTTCCAAAATGCAAATGTTGGGTCAAAATCATTTTGTTGTTAGGACATTTAAGAAGGACTGGTACTGGAGTAGAAACATGCTCCCTCTTTTTGTTCAAGGGCTGAAAAAGATACACTGAGAAGTGGCCGCGACTTTTATAGTGCTCCTCTCTCTCAGGTCAAATGGCTCTTGTAGATTTTCTGTCGACAGCTTGTTCGGACGAAAGATTCCACTCACCGGGTGGGAAAGGATGAGTGCAGCTGAAGAAACTTCCTATTTACTTCCGATTCCCTCACTCTCTCTCTCTTGAATCCTTCCCAGCTTTCTTCTCTTTTTGGTATCTTCAGTCAAGAGTACCATTGACATCTATTTGCCCACTGGAGTAAACTGAATACATTAGAATCCAATTAAAACTGGTGGATAGAACTAGTCAGGCTTAAAGTGTGCACCCATGTGAGTGTCCACATGTGTGTTTGTTGGGCCTGTGGGTGGACATCTGTTATGGAGGTGTGGGAAGCTTTTGCCCTACAAATGTGGTAGGATTACTGCTCATAGTGTTTTGGATTGTCATTTCCATTTTCTTACAACTTTATCCTACAGAACACATACGGTTAAGTTTATTGACTAACTGGCAGGAGGTGTTTTTGCCAACACCAACAATCTCAGTAAATTGAAAAAAGACAGGAAATCCAACTAAAACAAAGAATATGAAAAATCATTTCCCAAATACTAACATATATAATTATATCACCATTTACAAATGTTCTAATGTATTAATTGGGAACCAAGAAGCCAGAGGGATACTTCCATATTTGCTAAAGTTCAATTGAGAGGATAAAATGATTTTAGTTTTACTCTTTAATGGTAGTCTGATGCTGTTGTAATAATTAAAACTGTTTGGTTCTGAGCCTTACAGACCAATTAAACTAGGACTGTCAAACCCATCTACACACATTAAAACAAACAAGTATATGTGATTATCTATAAAACAATGCATTAAAACTGCAACTGCATCAAGGATGAAAGAATTGATGAATAACAATTATTCTACAGAGCTCTACTTCTCTCAACAGAGTAACACTTTCAGGGAAGGTAAAGATAAACAATGACCCATTAGATTAAGACTTAAATGCATATAAATTGACTAGATTTGGCGTTTTATGTTGAGACAACAGACCAAAAAGTTATTTCAGACACTGCGCACATGAACATTTAGAATATTAAACCAATTTTACCTTATATGATTTCTTTACAGAACTAAGCTTTAATCGTTTATTGTATAGTTTTTGGTGCCATTTTGTTTACATTTGTTAATGTTTTTTTTATTTTTATATTTGTAATATCTGCATCAATACAGATTGCTTCTCTTGGTTATTTAGTTTGCCTTTGACTCAAAAGCTCTTACTTTCAACAGAAAAAAAACTAACTGAGGCTCACTTGAAAGTACATAAGTGCTAAATTCACAGATGATTTAAAAGCAAATTCACACAGTTTGACCTGCTAGACTTACTTAACCTAGCTGGCGGGGGAGTAACAGGTGCAGAGGAATTCTGATATCCCCTTACCTTGCATTCCCCTGCAGTTCATTCAGAGCAACCCTAAGGCATTCTCAGTCAGGCCCGAAGGAATATATAATATTTTCAGCAAGTTCTGGGTTATTCCTAGGATCTCCTCCTTATTGAAAACCTCCCAAATGAGACATTCACTGTAAAATGAACATATTATGTATATCTTCAAGCTTAAACTTCAGTAAAATATTTAAAATTGTCATAAGCACTATTGTGCATGTTGGTAAATAAACACAAGCCATTTATTTTAGCATAAAGAGGACAGGGCTTGTGTGATGTGATCCCTCTAAAGCTTTGAGATATATTTCAGGCATTTGGGATGAATGAATAAATTCTTCAGGTAATGCATTAACTCCATGGGGGCCTACTAGCTGCTGAAGTGCAGAAAGATGGAGAGCGGATTTAGATTAAGGCGATTCAGTATGAAAGTAATGCGAATAAAATAATGCCAAGGCAAATTGTTTTGCAAATGTAAATAAGTAATTACCAACGAAACATTAAGAAGATGGCACCTTTTAGCAAATAATAAATAAATTCTTTAAGTAGTAAATGAATATTTACAATTGTCTGCACCAAAATTAAAAACAACTCATACAATTATGTTGTATTTTTATAAAACATTCGCAGAAATTGTACCAAATGCCACCTATCCTCACTGTGCTGCTTATATTTTGTTACCACAGGACCAAGCTACTTAAAACTACCAACGTAATCGAGGATGAAAAATAGTGTTCGGTTTATTGTTCATATCTGATTAATCTAAAACCAAGATTAAACTTTGAGGTTCTCCCCTTAAACGTCGTCTTCGTCTACCATTTCTGCTGCTATTATTTATGCTTGGAAATCTCATGTTTTACTTCAGTTCTTCCAATTCAATAAGCTCTTCGTTGCAGTACTGCTTTTGCTTATTCTCCCTTTTTTGTGCTTTTCTTTTAAAGAACGGATTTTTTTTAACTCAAATTAGTAGAAACAAAGTTTGTTTTGGCCAAAAGATTCCACAGTGCAAAACCCCTGGAAAGTTCTCAAAGTACCCCTCCACTGCAGCACGTGTCAGTGTGGTAACCACCTTAAGCTTTTGACCCATAATAATACTGCTTAATACTGCCATCATAAACCTTCCTCTGGTCAGTCATAGACTGCAAGTGGAACCACTGCAACAATGTCAGCTTTCAAAAAATGAAATCCATCTCATAAAAGCAAAGTCAATGTTAAGTTAAGCTTGACCGGACTATATAGTTTCACAATTAAAATATAAATTAAAAACATCCTATATGTATAAAATATTAAGCAATGTGCAGTTTATTTTTTATTTTCATCCTGACAGAGAACACATTTTAATTGTAGTTGAGCCATGATATTGATGACATATTATTCAATCGGTTGTGGCAGGGATGTTACCATCTCATTTATGAAAACAGGGTCTTTTCAGAAATGTGTTGACTTAAGGATTTTGTGAAAAGGACCCCATTACTTGTTCCAGTCCCAGGAAGAAAAAAATATATATCTCACCATTATGTGACCTTAAAGATTTCCATTTATTTTCAGTACTTTTTGGCTTCTTCGTTATCCAAATCAGGTCAAAGGTTTCTAATCTAAGGAAGCCCACTACCCATTGCATCAATTGATTGACATGCAGGATGCAATCCTCCTGGAGCAGCGGGCTAAGACAGTACACAGTGGCTTGAGTTGTGTTGTTGACTTTGCAGCAATCCCTAATACTAGGCATGCATTAGCATGTAATGGCCTGGTGTATGAAGCAAAACAGAAGTAGTTTTACTTCTTTACAATTTTGATGAGGAAGGCTAAGGCCTAGCTATTCAAAATAACTGAAGTTATTAATGTGCCAGGGATAAATTAAAAAATCAGACTAAAAAACGGTTGCTATTCCACCTTGTCTAGTGCTTTGAGGAATGTAAAAAAGTGACTAGAGGGGATGATAACCATTTTGTCACAAAAATGTAAAAACAAGAAAAATAAAAAATAAAACACGGTTTATTTTTTAGTAGTGTTTGAACCTTCATCTAAAGTGTGTACAGAACTTGCCAAAGGTTTGAGTGTTGCTGCCATGATTACTTCCCATACAGCTTATGCAAACAAAAATCAATTACAGAGAAACCTCAAGCCCCTTCCTGCTTCCTCTCTGGCTATACAGATGCAATTTACTTACACCGTAAATCAATGGAGACAAGTGGGGCTAATTTAGACTATTTTATGTCAATTTAGCCTTGACCCCTCCCCATCCTACTCACGAAGCCACACACTTGCATCCCACTTAATGACTAGCTGCACCAGAGTTTATTACGCAGAACTGAGGGACACCCTTTAGTCTCACTGCCAAGACCCACACACAAATACGCATTGATGGACAGAAACACCCTGCTTGCCTATTTGTGCACGCTTTAAACGCACACACCAGCCATGACGTAGGCCATAACTCGTGGCTCCACCGGGTGAGATTTCCATATTGCTTCTGTCAGAGACGATTTTGTTTACAGGGCCCTTTGGATGAAATAACTGCACAGAGGACCATCAATTACTAAGAGAAGTGAGTGGAGCGGAGGAAAAACAGGGTAGAAAGGAGGATAGGGAGCAAAAAGGGCAAGGAGAAGAGACAGAAGGTAAAAGTTCAAGAAAAAGGAGTTTGACTGAAAGGTCAGACAGAAAATGTGAAAAGCTGGAAGAAAGAAAGTGATGGATGACAGAATAAAAGGGAAATGTATTTATTGAGCCTATTACTTATTAAAAGCCAAAAATGAGTCACGGTTAACCATAACCAAACCAAGGATTAAAAAAAATATATATATATATTAAGACTTGGCTAAACACTATCCTTTATGAGTCAATAAAAGTTAATTAGTGATGCACTTTTCTGCAGCAATGCAACTCAAATTGCTTTACATTATGAAAACGTAAAACAAGCAACAAAAACGTTTTTTTTCACATTTCTTCAACAACCATTTAATCAAAAAAAATTTGCGATAGAGAAAGAATTTTCTATGTTACAGTCTTGATTTCAAGACCTAGTCCACCAGTGAAGTTTTAATGCACAGACGTCTGTGCATTAAAACTGGGAACTTCTGCTCCGTGTTCATTCCAGTAAACAACTTAACCATAGATAAACACATAAATGAGTTACTCAAGATTTTGCTAGAATATTACTTTCATCCTGCAGAAGTTCAGGTCTAAGTCCATCACTTAGCCAGCCCAATCCATAACATCAAGTAGTAATAGATGATGCTGCTTGCAGACACTTAATTGTTCCTCCTTAGATCCAGTAATAATTCATCAAGCTTTGTTTCTATTCAATTTAAGATTAGATAAAACTCTAGATAACGCTCAACATAAATACAGTAACACTTGACATCGTGGGCGTAATGACATCTTGTTATGCAGATCGGAGGTCACTGAAATTAGTGTTCCCTCCATGTGTAAGTCTGCCCAAACAATGTCCAATTCTGTAGTTATCTCTGGCCATCTGCCTTATCCCATCAGTGATATGCTTAGTAGCATGCTGCAATTTACACAGTGTCTTGCAGAATGACCAAAATCAAATGGAACAAAGACTAACCAAAAGAGGGCAAATAATTAAAATCTACAATATAATTGCATTTTAGGCTAAACAGAAATAAAACTACTGAAATGTGGTTTATTGAACAAATTATCTGTGTTTTCAAAGAATTGCGTTACTTTATGACTATTTGTAATAATCCAATGGACTTGATTTGTCTCACAGAAACCTCTGTCTGCATAAAAATATTTTAGTCAAAAGTTAAAGAATCATCCCCTCTAAATAGTCACATTTTTACATTCCTCAAAATACTAGGCAAGGTGGAATAGCAACCGTTTTTATTTTTTATTCATCGCAGGCATATTTATAAATTTAGTTATTTTGAATAGCTGAGCCTTACCCTTCCTCGTCCAAATTGTAAAGAACTAAAACAACTTCTGTTTTTCATTTTACACCAGGCCATTAAATGTTAATGCATGCTCAGTATTAGGGATTGCTGTAAAGTCAACAACACAACTCAAGCCACTGTCTACTGTCTTAGCCCGCTGGTCCAGGAGGATTGAATCCTGCAAGTCGATCATTTGATGCAATGGGTGGTGAGTTTCCTTAGATTACAAACTTTCGAAACTGATTTGGATAACAATCAGAATTAGATGGTAAATAAATGGTAACTGGCCGGTAGTTTTCAGAGGACCCCAAAGTGCAAGGGCACCGTCTTCTGTGCCCATTCACACACATTCCCACCTTAGTGATGGTAAGCTACTAAACTTTAGCCAAAAGCTGCCCTGGGGGTTGTGTGACAGAAGTGAAGCTGCCATGCACCAGGGCCACTGCCAGTAGGTCAGATGAACAGCTTGATAATTAAGATAAATTCTAATGCATGTATGATTGGACAAAAAATTTTTTTCTTGTAAAGAAAATATGTTTTTTAAGGGAGGTCCTGCATTCTACAACAACTTAGAAAGCTTATGCTTATGTTGGACAGTGATAGGGTCCAATATTAGGAAACCTGAAAAATAACACCACACAAGCATTTAAGAATAAAAACATATCCTATAAACCCTGTTGAATTGATCTGCCTCAGCAGGCCACAACACCAACCTTTTAGAAAAGACGTCTCAAGCCACCAGGTCACCTCTCCAAGTTAAATGCCACAGCAGTTCACTTTACATACATCATGCCTTCCTTCCACGTTTTCTGTTATATTTTTTACAGCAGACTTTGACAGCACCACAGAGAAGCAAAGCAACAGGAGACTATGGCACCAGCTTTTGTCCACTTCAGTGAACAATACTGCAAGATTTATAATGAGAAGAACTTCTGATATTTTTATGTTTGAAGCATTTGGAAATGTTCACAGACTCCGCTTTCTGCAAATTCTGAGGGCCACCACCGGAGATTTATTGGACTCTAATCTGTTTACATATTGTGTTTCTGCTGACTTGTGTATTTGCATTCATGGATGTGTGTTTGCATGAGTGAATATGTACCCATGGCAACCATGAAGCTCCTAACAATAAATATCCTTTTAACGTTGGACGCTTGTTACCTTGGACTTGCTGAATCAGAATAGTGTGGGATTGTTTGAAATGTGAGAGATTATCACTGCTGTCTCTGCAGGTTACAGGTAGGATTTTGATGTTTTATTCAAGGTTTAGGTTGCACCACCTGGTAGTCCTTGATGGTCAAATATTTTAACTAGAAATTAGAGGTGATTTAACCTTCACTTTTTTTTTCCAATGTTGTGGAATAAGACATCTGCTCAGCATTTGGAAACACAAGGTACCTTAAAAATGTACACTTCTACTCTGTTGTCTTTGATTAAAGAGCTTGTCGCCTTGTTTTTTACGGTATTTTGTTGTGTTTTTGTAAAAAATTGTTTGCCATTTAGTCACAGAGTTGATTCAAATATTGCCATTCTATGCTGCTTTTTTGCTTTACTGTGGTTTGTCTTTATTCACTGCTTTGCAAAACTTTGGTGCAAGGTTTTCAAAGTTCCATTTGAATAAAAAAAATTTTGTTGTAAGTTGCTCTTACCTGCTACAAAGCAGGTAAGAGCAACACATATTCTATCAAACAATGACTAGGATTTTGTTGATGTTTTTGTGGAATACAGTGATCTGGGAGGAGGAATAATTTGAATAAGTCACCCAACAATGTCAAATAATTACGTTTTGAAAATAGGGAACAGAGACAATGGCTTTGAGAGCCACAACACATGTTTCAACAAATCACAGGTGCACACTTTTCTCTAGGATAACTTTCAGTCATCTGAACAGGTAAACACACTCTCAGTGTCCTGAGCTAGAGAGCGATTCAAACAAACATCCAATTTGCTGGGCAGATTACCCAGAGGGCGCTTCGATGTTTGCCACCTGAGGGGGGTGTTGGGTGTGAGGTGAGTCACCGGGAAGATGCTAATCAGCTTTTACACATACACACACACACAGCCAGTAAATATTAATTCTCGACAGAAGCGCACCGCAACTGGCAACTTAATTACACTCATTTCACTCTGATCATCTCCCGCAGGAGTGCAGAATCAAACACACACACACACATCTTCCTATCTTCATAAGGACTTTTCTTTTACTTCCATTCATTTTGTATTCCTCTTTATAGTCTTACACTGATCCTTACCCCAAACATTATCAGCACAGGTCTAACCCTAAACTCTGTTTACACCTTAGTCCTAAACTAAAATGAAAAACTGTGCTTCTTATGAGCCCCGAGCTTTGGACAGCTTAAAAAATGGCCTAACAAGGTGAGAAATGCAAGAATACACACACAGGAAAAAACAAATTAGCTAAGACAATTTGGCCCCAATAATTTACATTAAGGATATTGTCATATTGGATCATTTCCCTAGTGAGGGTAACTGTTTAAATGTGATTGTGTGTTTGTATGTGTTCTCTTGTTTGAGATGAACTTCAAATGATAGCCCTAATCCATGCAGCTACACAATATATTTTCGCTTTGCTCTGGCAGTGATTAATCTCACATTTTCACAATGATGTATATGATCTCACTTCCAAAAATAGTCTGGATACACGGGTTACATTACCAAAGCAATTAAGGAATGATTCTTGTTGCACACAGCTAAAAAGCATTGGAAAAATGATGTTAGATCCTAAGCAAAACGACCTTTTCGCCATAAATCTATGGCAACAAAGTAAGCTGTAGAGAATATTTGCAGGATATCCTTGGCTTCCAATATTTAAATGTCCAGTTATTCATATCCCTTGTTAGCAGTAACACCGTAAAAGCCTAATGTATTTTAAAATTGACCATGGAGACAAACATGTGGAAATGGTACTCTTAATGGAAAACAGCTGTTAATTCACACATCAAGCAATGCTAAACAACAATTTACATTTTCTTGTTTGACTCCACCGAGCAGTGGGGAAAAATATTGAACTCGTCGGCTCCCAAACATTCTTTAGTCATCGCCATTTTATTAGTGTTCTGTCTCTGCCTTTTGGTATTAACCCGTTAAACTACAATAAATATCTTGCAGGAGAGCTACAGGCTGGATACTTAAAGCCTAGATTGTACTAGCGTAACTTGTGTACATAAAAATTATGTACAAATTACTCTGCTGTACCGAACGCCTTAGGCAATGTCATATTATTTAGAAGGAGTAAAAATGTTTAAATTTTTTTTAAAAATAAACATGTCCTAACTTAACACTGAGCAAACTGAGTAGTGAGCTTTTTCTTGTACGTGGTGGAACATTTTTTTAAATGATTACAGGCATTTTCTCTTAGGAGTAAGGATTTCAAAGGTGCTAGCATTGAAATGTCTAGACATGTACTCTCTATCCCACCGCTCTACATCCATTATCTCAGGATAATTGGACAGTAGTGGCTTCATGAACATGACTCCTTGGACACTTGTCTAGATCTTGACCAAAACAGCTCTACATCATGCAAACACCCGGGATCCGATGGTACAAGTGAGTGGTCCGGTGGGTTAAGAAAATGTTAGTTTTGAGTAAACCAGGGCACATGGAGCTCCAAATAAACTAACAAGGCTCAAACACAGTAACAGTGAAAGTGAAACTTGTGATTACCATTCAGCGTGGAAAGCAGAAGTGCTGACAACACTTTATGAAGCATCTTAATAGGTTTTCTCCTTAAGTTATATGTCGCATTATTAGTAAATTCGTGAACAAGCAAGCTGGATGATATGCAAAGTATTGTTAAATCTATTCACATGTTTGCCTTGTCTGTACTTATGAACTTTAGTTTTAATATATAGCAAATCGGATTTGATTCTCCAATGTGCTTTACACAACTGCTTCGATGCTGAACACTGGACCTGCTGATGTAACTAATCAGTTAAAAATAAAGTACAAACCCCCCTCAAGATCCATTATTTAATTTTTACCACACCCTGACCAAAAAAAACACTGCAAAGTTAAGCTGTTTAATACTACCTGTTATCTGTTTAAGGTTTGTCAGATTTTTTTTAACAACTAAAAGAGGGGAAGAAAAAAAAAGCAAAAGTTGAAAAACACAGATGGAGTTTGATAGTCAGCAAACAAAAACAACATAGAGGGACAAGGAGACAGTGTAATGACAGTATAGAAGTAGACAGATGGAGCTTCAAGTGAGCAAATAAGAGAGTTAGCTATGGATGGCTGCTGTGATAGCAGCAAAAGTAAGCAGGACAGGGATTGTTTAGAGCTGGCTGTTTGGACAGATGGTTGCCTGTGTGCTAATTACAGACTGAGTGCTTGACACTGTGAACACAATCAAACTGGAAACTAGCTTTATTTGTTCAGCTTCACCCACACGTAAGCATGCACACAGTAAAAGACATTCAGATACACATTAAACACCCCCCCCCAAAAAATGTTTGCTGATGTAACAGAGGTGGATAACTTAGACCCAAAGGGACAAATAAACACAATGTGATCCAGATACCTGGACAGAGCATCATGTGAAATCCTGGAAATTCAGGATGAAAAGGCCACCTAAATATTCTCAATCTATCCTCAAACTATGCTGGTAAACTCAACATCCAACCATGTTATGAATCCCAACACCTGAACTCTCTACGTAATATAACCATGTTTCTTCATTTGGAACAGTTGGGATAAAAAAAAACAAGTCTCATCACATTACAAAACCTTCCCTGTGTGAGGAACTCCATTGTAAGTGATGGTATAATTTTTTAGTAAAGGTGAAAGATTGAATTTTTTTCCAACAACGGCATGGAAGTTTCAAATATTTCCCTTAGAGTAAAAACAAAACTGATCATATACATTAACTTACGGTTTTCTGCAATGCCTTCAAGCATTCCTATATCTTGAACTTTTTCAGGTTTCTTTATTTTTTTAGCCTATACACCATAATGTATTTAATTGCGATTGCATGTGATAAAGTAACACAGTAGAGAAAGGAGCAGGACGATAGTTTTCATAACCTGCATCTTAATTTACTCTGAAGCAAAAAATTCCCAAAGCATTATGGTTTCACTGCCAAGTTTTTTTTGTAGGTCTACAATTAGCATCGTCTTCCTGTTTTTGCTGTTTATTTACTAACTTCTTTACTCCTTACTAACCTTTAAGGCTTTTACCAAAGAACCTAATTTATGCAGATTTAAGTAATGGCAATACCAACATGGTGGAATCATGTAGCAATAACTAAAGAGCTGTGTTGTCATAGTTTCTGCCTTCTAGCATCAAACTGGTTCCACCACAACACACATTCAAATATGAAAATGCAAATAGATTTAATGGGCAAAGCCCTAAAAAAGTTAATAGATTCAAAGTTGTTTTAGTTGAGATGCCAACAACTTCTGAATGGAAAGGAAATTGTGTTATTATTATGGCTTATATTAAATGGCTTTATAGCCTGGTGTTTCATTTAAAGAACACTTCAAACATTTTAAGTCTTACTTTGTTTTCCCTCCTTTTATCAGGCGTCCCCTGTGAGAGCTGTATTGTTCTTTCTGTGGAGGTTGTTTATTAGTTGTAAATCATTGTGCAGCAAATTAGTTGTAGTCTGAAAAAAGGGAATTCATATATAAACAGTTCTTTCTGTTTCTAAAAATTATATGATTGCAAGGAACTCCCAGTGCAAAAAGTACATTATGAAGACATTCCCTGATTTATACAACCTGCCTTCAAAAAAAAAAGTTAAGAGACTAAAGCATCTGCTACTTTTCTTTGAATAATTTTCTCAGATTCAGTGATTAAACTGTATTTGAAGACAATAATGCATGAATAGTTTTCTTCACCCACTGTGCTTTTTCAGGTTTACAATGTTTGTGTTTTTTTAATGGTGTTTAATTTGGTTTTTGAACCTGTGCAAAGATACAGCACTCAATATCTTAATTTCAGCAAATACTTGGTGGATTTTCCGATATTTTTTCCAGGAATCGTCATGTTGCAGGGCCCAGTTCTGCTTAAGCCTGAGCAAATGTTTATAAAATATTCAAATTTATGTTTAGAATCACCTGATACAGTATAGAGTTCAGATTCTTAGATAGTGATTTGCCCAAGTATCCGCAAAAGCAAAGCAATTTCTAAACAATGACAGTTCCAGCTCTATACAATAAATCTGGTTAGGCTCATATGTATTAGGTTTATTGTGCTGGTATATATTCGGTGACAAAAATATCTTAAGTTTACAGTTTTCTGTGAAAATTGTTCCGTATTTTCCTTTGCCTAACTACATACATAAAAATGACACAAACAGAGGTCTGTCTGGTAGACAACATGCAACAAGTTAATCAATCAAAAATGCAAAGACATAAAAAAGTCTAGCCTCAAACATGATGCAAGAAATTATTGTTCTCCTTGCAAAGTCGTATCATATGAACGTTACACAAACTATTAGCCTTTACAACCCTCAAATGTTCAATTTTTATGGACATCTAAGTGATTATAAATATGTCTAAATCTCTAAAGGGACCATAAACAAAAGAAAAATTCTAATCATGAATAACTAGTAAGGGTACAAATTGATATAACAATGTGCCATCATCTCCTCATGAAACATCTTGAACGTCTCTCAATTGTTGACTAAAAGAACCAAAGGTTACCTTTTGCTTAGAAGGCCCTCCTCAGCCCGCCTTCCCTATGTTTAAAGTTCCTTGTTTAAGAATGTGCTACTTAGGGGTCTTATCACCTCACTCAGTCACCTCCGAGCAGCCTCACTATTGTGAAACCTAATGAGCAGGGACTTGACAAGTTTAACGAGATCCTAACGAGGTGCTGGTGTCTACCGTTACCGTGGCATCTGGTCACAACTCATCAGGCAGCTAGAAAAAGAAAGGCACAACCCACCAGATGTTCCCTTACGTTTAGTTATTTTAGTCATGTGCAATTCATCTGACTTTTTTTTAATTAGAGAAATTTCTGATTGGAATTTAAAAGTTATTCTGAAAAAGTTCTTCAATTATTGTAGGATAAATAACCTGCCTATTTTACTAACCATCATGCTGCTACAAACTTGTAAAAGACAATTGTTGATAAAAGTATGTAATTTGTAAAAAAGGTTTTTTTCTGGATGAGTTATGTTGAATAGTTTCTGATTTTGTTGTTTTTGTTTTCCCAACACATTACATTTTGATTCCCAATTCCCCAAATAATGCTCCTGCATTTTAACAATTGGGCAAGTAGACATGTCTTTTTAAGATTAAAAACAAATCCCATAGAAACTGATTTTGTAAATGTTAGGACTTCCAGCACCTTTTAAAAATGTGTTTAAACAAAACTATGATTGTTTAGTGAAAATAAAATTAGTAAGGAAGAAATTGAACAAGAGATCAAGAACTAGTTTGCATGTTAACAGCCTGACAGCACGCACCACAAAGCATTGGCACGTTCTGGTTGTTCTTGGTCTGATGAAGCGATATATTTTATTCCAGATGGTAATAGATTAAAGTCTCTGGCAGAGCAGAAAGGGATTTCTTGCGACACTGAGGGTTTAATTCCTGCATTTCTACTTAAAAAGGGAGGCAAGTCTATATTCAAGTCAAGTACCCACCTTTAGTATATGACTTTTTAGCAACTTTATGAAGAGTAAAACACTTAACTTCGCTTATGTAGCAGATCAAGGTTGCCATACCACATGCGTTAATTTTCTGTTGTTTGGCAATTCAAAAATGCAAGAAGACAGGGATAAGATGACGGAATACACAGCCTTGAGGGGCTCCTATGGTCAGTTTGACAAAGTACCCTGTCTTACTAAAGAGCAATGGTAGTGTTTTAATACTTTCTAGTTTGGGCACCAGAAGCCCCAAAATAAGTTTGCAAAAGTTAATTAAATTAAAGTCAAGTTTCTATCTGCACAACTATCCAAAGTACAAGGACATTCAATGTTTTGTTATTTGATAACATACTAGAAAAGAAATGGTTAACATGATGACTATATTGTGTTGACATTGACCCAAAAAAAAGGTACCGTAAAGTCCAAGAAGATTTTTAAAGCACAGGCATTTTCTGCCTAATCTTTTTACTTAGTTGTATACGGTTTTCTGAAATGTCAGCATTTTTTATCTTAGCACCAGGCATTATGATAACTTTAACCTGATGATGCTGGGGTTCAAATGAGATTCCCAGATAATTTCTACTTCATAATAATAATTTCTACATTCCACAACCAACAGGGAAACAAGATTTAAGATTTATGAGACATCTTTATTGGGAAAATGGTACTAGACCTAATTAGATTGAAAAGTGTGAAAAAAACAACAAAGGGACAGTTGGATTTGACAAACCTAATCTGAATTATTCTACCCTCAGTACAGATTGATTAAAACATTCTTTGCCTTTTTTCCTTGAATGGGCTTAATGAGAAAAGTACATGTTTGGTTGTGTGTGAAGCTGCAAATATGCAAGATGCAACACCGGTTTCTATCAGCAAGTCAACAATGTGTTTTCAGTTTACCAAAAGAGATTTGAAAAGCTGTCCTTTAGGAGGATTGTTTTAAAGAAGCAATATTTTTTTAAATAATATACAAACTCACAACCTTGTGACAATAGGAAGCAGATTATCTGTAAAAAAATAAATACATTTTTAAAAAATCAGGCTCCTTCGGCGCAAGTGGGAAGGTGTTAACACTGTCAATCATACTTGTCCATCAGCTCCTCAAACTTTTTGGTTTGCTTAAGGTTTGCCAACTGTGGAGGAACAATCCACCATTTACCTTACCATTTATACATTGCCATCGGTGGCCATGCTTACCAGCCAGCAGTTATTGGATATTTTTGCAGATGGCCTAACACCACTCAGGAGTCAAAATAACTTAATTTTTTTTACCCAGATCATCTGTTTTGTATTAAACTTTTAGGAAATTTTGAAAGTTTAAAAAAATTATGTAAAAAATAGAAATAAACGCTAATGAAAGTTTGCAACTGCAGGTTTAAATATTGCAGATAACTGGAATTCTGGCAAAACCTGTTCGGAGGATAAAGTTCTGATAAATTTCATATTGGGAAAGTACCCAACCACCAAATTATCCAAATATTGGATCTTTTTTTTTTTTTTTTTACTTTGGCTACCCTGAACTTTTGGCAGGCTCTCCTATGGATGTGTGCAGTGCTCAGATCTTACATTCATTTAAATACATTTACAAAAATTAAGCCGTTATCTTTAAAATTTTAAAGATCGTGAGACCAAAAATTATAAACTAATATTTTCATTTTACACCTTAAGGTTGTATTTTATTTTCCCCTAAAATATCAAGCACCTGTAATCAGTATTTGTTTTTACTCCTGTAAAATCTTACATGTTTTCCCATTTACTTTTAATTTGAAGTTAAAGAAACAGGTTTAAGCACATCATATTACTGTTTTTGTTGTGATTATTTGCTAAAGTAAAACAAAAGCCCCTACACTCAAACTGGTGTGTAGCCCCAATCAGTTTCCACTGACAAGACTTCTAGCCTGGCTCAGATAGAGCCACTAATCCTCTGGTAAGATTTGGTAAACCAGTACAACTGACTCAGGCAACCTGCCAGCTGAAGCCACCTGGAGGGACTTAGGACAAACGTGAATGGTGTCTCTCACACACAGAGTTATATCCATAATATAAAATGTCAAACACGAATAGCGGTTTGTCTTTCAGGGATGCATCCATATGGAGACACGGTCAGTTTCATAATGTACACATTAGGGTTCGTACATAGAAGAGAACAAAGATTAATAATGCAGATGCACTATAACATGACATTGTGCCTTTTACAATTTTAGGTTAAATATTTGAAATTAATGAGATACAAGTGAAATTTTTGAATTTCAAGGTTTACCAGTTTATTCATGTATTTCAAACACATGCACATCCTGATGTACACACATGCTCACTTAGATTTGGACCCAGACCATCAGAGCAACAGCTTGCAATGAATATTCAGTGAACATTTATGTGTGTAAGGGGGCATCATTTGTATAGAAGTGTGGTTGCTGCTTTGTGTAAATCCACTCCATAGGAAACGAGCACTCCTGGGACAGGACATTTTGTCTCGAGTGAGTGTGTGTGCTCCTCGTGAAGTACCACAGGGACACAGAGAGTGCTTGTGTTTAAGGTTAGAGTATAGCAGGAAATCAGCACAGTAAATGAAAAACTAAAAGGTTAAGCTTAAGAAAAAACAGCACAAACCATTGGTTTTCTTTTAAATTCATGCAATAGGTCTATCACAGACATTCTCTAGAGCAGCGGTGCCCACACTTTTTGAGCTTGCGAGCTACTTAAAAGATGACCAATCCTAAGGGATCTGCCACCACCCACTACAACACCTATTTATTTTTTATTATTGATAAAATTTTAATTGTATCTAAAACATTAGTTTGTCTTGTATAACTGCATTAGCCACTGTAGAATGTGTGTTTCTCCCCAAGCACAAGCAGATGCAGAAAAGACATACATGCATACATACTTAAATTCTTTTAAGACTTGCACATACAGTAAAATACATGCTTTTTACAACCCCCCCACAACAACAACAACTAAAATAATAGTCTTCAACATAGAATTTCCTAACACAAACTTCCACAACCAAAAGAGAAATTAATTCAGATAAGCAAATGTGCGTCATGCATGCATGGGGCTGGATGCACAAACATCAATCTTTGTTAGGAGACTTCAGGAAGCATTTGCCTCTCTAATTAGAAGCATGTAGTTTTAGAGCTGGTTTGTTGAAAACAATTTAGTTGATTAATGAGCTAATGAGATGTGATTGGATAAATTGACAGCAGGATCATTTCATCATTTAGTTCTTCCAGTCTCCTAGTTCACTATATAACCAGTAAAGGCCAGTAAATTAATCAATAAGCAGACAGTTGACAGAAATGTGTCAATTTTGTAGGTTATATCCTATGATACACAATTTAACCAGTGTATTTTACCACAACCTTTAATGAAGCATGATATTGTTTAAATTTACATGAATAGGACAAACTTACATTTTTCGTGGGAAGAAAAGCAGCTAAAAAAACAGTGCAGCAAAACCAAGCATGGCCTAATTAAAACGCTTAGAACTACAATAATCATTTTGTTGTAACGGGGACAGCGGTTGCAGTCAATGCCAAGACTGCACTCAAAAGCAGATGGCCAGAATGTCTTGAGGCTCTATTTGAATGAATGTATTTGAATAATTGCTTAAACAGTTATATGAGGAGACCATCCACTTACCGTTGAAGACTTACTCAGATCCAATCCAATCTAGGAGACCATCAACACAGGTGATCGTAAAGATCAGGTGTGGCATATCAAAGGAAGTGAAGTGAGGTAAGGGTTTTTTCAAAATACGACAGGAACAAGTGCAAATCAGAATACAGATAGATAGATAGATAGATTTTTTTTCTCCTGCAACATTATTTCTATTTTTTGTTCTCATTTTAGAAAAAAAATGATTTGATTCTAAAACCTGTTGTTTTTTTTATCAGAAATAAAAATAAATAAATAGATAAAGGTTTGTCATTCTTTCAAATAAACAGAATACTTTGTCAATCCCAGAAATTTTGAAAAACATCCAGCTCATCCATTTTCAGATATTTATATTCTAATATCACTCCTTCCGTAACCAAAGCTTACATAATTAGTGTTTTGCAAATTATCATTTTCATAATACCTGCTCAAATAAACTGCCAACTTTGCTTGACCAAAGAAAAATTTCAACTGCTGTCTTTTTTTCATCTTTTTTTTGTTATGAAAACTGCAAAATATAAGACTGCTCTGTAAAAGGTTATCCATATGATTCACAAATGTCACTAAGTAGTGTAAATAAATCAATTATTCTGAAGCTACAACGCAACAATACCATCTACAATTCTCCACTGTAAATCCTCAGCATTTTTTGTTCGGTGGTTGGCTTAAAAAGTATTCCACAAACAGGTTTCATGTTTGGATCAACCTTAAAATAATCGCTCCACCCTTAACTTCACCATGTTCAAAGCCTTAACATGCATCTTACATACAGTGCTGTCTTCCATTCACTGAATCAACTTGCGTCCATAAATTTGCCTCTTCCCTTTATTGCAATGTTAAAGCTTGCTTTAACATTAAAATAAAGCTTGCTTTAACATAGCGTTATCTTGCTCTCAAACATATGCCAAGTTGTTAAGGAACTCTTCAGTCATCAAGGAGTCTCTACACTCACTGACCATTAGCGTTGACATTTTTTTTATTTTACTTTTTTCAGCAATTCAGCGGGTTCTGTCAACTCTTTTCCTTCCTCCGATCGAGTAGACTGAACAAGACAGTTTTATCCATATCCTTTTCCTAACTAAAGAAAACTTTAGAGTGAGCATACACTTTAGAGATATTTTGAAAATGGGAATGCACCATAACTTCCTGTCCTGAACCCAAGCAGATCAGCCAAAGAAGTGCTTTTTTTAACATTGTGCGTGTATTTATTGCAAAACTGTCGAAATTTTAGATTACCAGTATCCCACCACTGTTGGACAGACGTAAACAGAGATTTTACGGTTCTACACTGCTTTCAAGAAAGTAACAAAAATAAAATCCTTTAAAAAAAATATAATAATTTAAAAGAACAATTTTCTATTGTCAGTATGGACTCTGAGGTCTGAATCTATTTATAAGCACATTTCCCATAACAAAAGAGTGATCAGAAAAACCCACCAGACACATGCATGATCTGAATATTTGTGAAAAGTGACCATAACAGCAAAATTTTGGTACTTTTGCTAAAGAAATATCTTTACAATGGGGCCATTAATATTGCAATTAATTTTGCAGGTTTAGAGCACCTCACATCATTTTTTTTTTAAATAATAACATAACAAATCAGGTTTCAATCTCACAATAACCTTTAACAACATTACAGAAACAATATCTTTGTTTCAGATGATTTATTAAATTCTCTGATCGTCTGCATAAGTTTTTGAAGTCTATATATTTCAGTGTCTTTCAGCTACCCAAAGTCCTTTGTCTCATTAACCATTTAACTGAAACAACAAAAAGTTTTTTATTAGGGTGAAAATCCTCTATTGCAACGTCCGATTTTTTTTGTGGTTACTTTCAGAATAACTTCTAATCTGCTCTAAACTGTATCTATCATCCATCTGGCCATCGGGAAGAGAGAAGTCAGAAGTCAGTTGGAGCATCTGGTGCAACTGACTTCTTCACTCTTTCCTTTCACCTGCATCTTTTTTTGTTTACCCCCTTTAGGTTCTTTAGTCTTTCTTTCACTGTTTTGTACTTTAAAAACTCTTTCATCATCCCTGTTCAGGTTCCCTCCACTATGAACTGAATAACCAACAGCCCTTCCCTGTTGAACTCCTTTTTGTGTAGCTGTTTGACTTACTTTCTCACTCATCCATCAACCCTAAATCTCGTTACAATCTTCAACTCCCTGGTTATACTTTTTTTGTAAATCATAAAACACGGGTCTTCTAAGTGAAACAAATAAGTTTTAACTTCTACAGCCGGTCGGGAGTATTTTCATTGCTGACAGGATGTGACGCGGAATGGCTACTTTGTGAGATTCAAGATCAAATGAGATTGTGATGAGTGATGAGTATATCTGCAGATGCTTTCCTGCAACTACTCAGGTAAACAGGGAAATAAAGAACAAAATATTTTGCAAAACTGCTTCATAGCACTTCTGTGCTGTGTCAGAATTTGAGATGAAATTGACAGTTTCATACCATTTCCCAAACATTGGCAAGAGGGTAAAAGCAAATCACAGGAGATCAGCTGATTGTACATCAAATCCCAATAACTGCTAAACAGACAGTAGAGCAGTGCTTAGAAGCATCAGGAATTTATAACACAGCACCATACAGTATGATCGATAGCAATCAAAACATTTTTTTTTAGTAAAACACCAAATCAAACCAAACCTAAAACCACAACGTTTTGGAAGGTAAAAACAAAGTTATTTCAACATTCTCTTTACCTTTCACAACTTATATATATATCTAAATAGTACATTTGAAGAAGATATAAAAAAAGGCAAATCACTCAGCAGTAGTAGTTAGAAGATAATAATATTAAAGAGCATATTCCAATTTAAGATAAATCTTTTATTCTTCCATCTGAATAGTCCACTTCAAGAAAAATGTCTCTCGCTTGCAACAAAAATTAGACCTAAAAGAAAATTTGTAAAAAATAAAAAATGATAACAAGATGACTTTAACTATATTAATTGGTTTACCTTGGGCTCTGATGTTTATGATATGAGAGGATCATTTTACAGCTTCACATTCCTCTTTACTTATTTAACTTTGTCTCATATCTACAGTCAGTCAGCTACCAAGAATACCCAATCTATGAGATTGAGCAAAGGAAGACAGTTATAACAACCTTTCCCCCAGGCATGGGGACACTGGAGTTGAACATTAAAATCCTGTAAAAACCTTAAACCTTCTCTTAAGGCTCTTGTTAGTAGACCTCTACCATTCTCTTTTTTTTTCTTCTTTTTTCCCCCCCACATCTATATCCTATCTAGTCGCATAGCTATTTTGGGGCCAATTAGGCCCATTTCTATGCTGAGTTTTTGGAAGGATGTGTGGAGTGAATGGCCTTGAGTGAAATCCTTGCCAGGGGAGGGCGAGGATAAATTCGCACCAGGTCCTCCAAGATATAAAATCAAGATATGTGAGGTAGATGGCTTAAGTGATGTAAGTAGTAACAAAACAATGCTCTCTTTTCCCCTTTCTTTAAACTAAGTAAGCTTTAGCTCTTTTGTGATAAATCTACATGTCGAAAAGTTTGTGTAACAAAAAGGCTAATCCTAGATTAAGCTGTAGTTAATTGTTTTTACTGAATCAACCAAAACACTACCCAAAAAAATAACATAGCACACAAATATGGTGTCATAAATCCTGATATTTTTATTATATAACACCTTTCACAAACCACCAGTTAAAGATTGTTTTCAAAACTGCATTATTTCTCTGTTTGAGGCCCATGACAAAGTGTGGATAGGGGAATAGCTGGAGGCAGAGACTTTAGAGATAAGGAAGTGTTTTGTTTTACAAAGACTTAATAATGTTCTTCTTAGAAAGAATTAGCTTATATAATAGACATGTTTGATTTTTGCTTCTAAATCAGGCTTAGCGTATAGATAGAAAAGAAGATAGAAAAAAACTTTATTTGCCTGCTTTGATCTTTCATATGGAGGTTGAGGTTGATTTATAACTCAAGGTAGGACTATTCTCACAATAAAAGCTTAGATGAATGCATCTGCCATTTTTACACCTCTAATCATTCTGTAGCTACTCTGCCAATTGCAAAACGTCTCCAAGCATTCAATGCATTGGATTTTCCGCAGTTATGTGGATCATGTTTTTGTTGCCTATAAATTAAATGAGCCACTAAGAGAAAAAAAGCACATATATGATAATGAATATACTGAATACACCAGTGGTCCAGAAAATGTTGTTTTTGTCTCCTGTCGTGTTAACTGTAGAGACAGAAATGCACAAGCCAGAGGTGAGCAAGGTATGGAACAATTGCACAAGACTCCAAAGTTAATTGAGGTTATCAAAGGTGTTGGTACATATCAAAAATTTGGAATTAGCACCCATATCTCACTCCAAAAGAAATGGAGGTTGGATTATTTACAGCTACATTACTTTGAAAAGCCTGTTTTCTCTTTCAAATCACAGTCATCCCATATGTTTGCCTATCATATAAATCTCCCTAACATACTGTGAAATTTATAGCTGTACCTAAGAAAATTGGGATCACATTATATTGTGCGAATTTCTTCAATTGCTTCAGTATGATCAGACTTAAAACATGCATTTTATTTTCCTATCTTGTTTTAAGCTACTTCATTTTATTGTTGCTGCTTTTACAAAACAAATTTCCCGTTGTGGTACAATGAGCGATGTTGCTATTTTATTCTGTTCTATTCTACCTTGAGATTTAGGTCTACTATCTGGACATAAATGGGAATCTAAACAGAAAACAGAACTCCTCATATTTCTTTGACAGTGGCAACTGTTACTTGTGCCGCAAAGCAACATTATTCTGCAAGCAAATGACAACACAACCAATGACAGATCTATGCGGCGTTCACCCTGAAAAAAAGGTCTGAGCAGACATAATTTAAAAAGGGAAGATCAGACCAGACACACGAGTTAACCGTTGTGTTGGGTTTGTGTTTGTGCACGTGGCTGAATAGATATATATGCATGTGTGTTTACTGTGTGGATCAATATCAAGTGTCAATCCTTATCCCTCTGTAATCCAGTTCTCCTGATAACGTTTTTCTTTTTTTGTTGTTCTCTGTGTGTGAATCAATGTGAAAATGTGAAGAACAAACACACTTTATCCTCATGTAATCCACTGACCCTAATGAACAGAAGTGGAAAAGGAAAATTCACGTTTTTTTTGTGCACAAGACATTTGTCTTCCACTTGTTTTCTCAACAGTTACATTTATCTGTGTGTGCGTTTTTGCAGTCAAGGACACAAACCAGGGCAGATAAAGCACTTAACCGTGGGAAAAATCATTATGATACATTTAATGAACAGAAATCTCAGGTTCACTGGATTATTTGTAAGTAGTGAAAAGTATCTTGATTGACTTATTCTTTTTTTTCTCGGAAACCTAGGCAAGAGGAATCTCTCTTTTTGGTTTGAAAAACATTTTTTTGTTGATTTTTGTAAGTGGGATTTGAGTTCAGCAGAGCAGATTAAGCTAATTCATCTGCTTGGTTCATTTACTCCACTTTAATATACTTGAAAATGCAACTCAATTGCTTCTACATCCACAGCGAAACAATCAAAAGTTCCCACTTTAAACCTCCCCTAACATAACATTTTTAATGGCTTGAGGAAAGGTTACATGTAACTTTTACACTCACCTCAGATTCCTCCCTACCTGCTTAGAGTCAAATTAACAAATCCGATGATGTCTGGAGTATTTCTATGATATGTTTAGGTCTTTGTGTTGTAGTGTGACGTCCAGCTCAGCAAAATCAGTTTGATGCTTTCTGAACATTATTAAAACGAAGTTAAATACTTTTAAGTAACAATTTATAGGTTTAATGAGTTTATATTTTTATATTTATGTACACCTCTCTATTATGAAGTTACACTGACCGAATTTGTCATGATTTATGTGTCAGAAAAAGCCGGGATTTTGGTCCACATTTCCAAGATAGCATAATATTAAAAATGTGTCTCCTTTGCATCCATGATATTCCTCTTCACAACCTCCCAAAGAGGACTTCTACTGGACCAGGACCACAATGTTATATTCAAGGACTTTGAGAGGATTTGAGCTTCATGACATGGTGTATTGTCCTGGTGGAAATAGCTATGATAAGATTTGTAGACTGAGGTGATAAAAGGATGGACATCTGGTCAGCAAAAAGGTAAAGCTGAAGTTGGCTTTTAAAAGTTGCTCTATTGTTAAAAATACGTCCAAAATGTGCCTAAATAAAGCACTCCTGTTAAGGTTTCAGGAAAAAAAAGCTGCAGTTACAGTATTAAATGGCAAAACTGCATATGTTTTTAAAACCTTCTATTGTCTAGATACCAAAATGCATGTAAGAACTGCCATCTGATTGACTTGTTTGTTGTTAATATTAACAAGCAGTTAACCTCTTGGGATGATAGCTCTATTGGAAAGTCACCTGAATTTCACACTCGGGGTCTGTATTCAAATCCAGGCCTGGGCAACGATATACAACAACCTTAGGCAAGACCCTTTGCACTATTGCCTGCTTTGTATGTGTCATTGTCCCATATAGTCATTTTTTCTCATTAAAATGCATTGCCATTTAGGTTTGTGTAGTGACAATTTGAGCAATAGGAGAATAAAAAAGACCACTTGCCTGAATAGTTCTTCTGTATAACGACTTCCCAATACAATGTGTCAAGTTACATACTGACTGGTTCACATTGTGAAAATTTGTGGTGTTCATATCTTTAAGTAAATGTCTATAAACTCAAAATGTTTCTGTTGTGACAATAGTTACATTTCAGACACTTTTGTAAAACCTCCTTGCTTACAAGGAACACATTTCTTCCATGATGACTTTGCTTTCAACAGAACAAAATGATTCTGCCTCTCTGTAACAGCTGAGAAACTAATGATTTCAATGTTGAGTTTCTGCAACACTGCTTTCTCTCCTTCCTCTCCCTGCTTTTTTTTCCATCTCGAGTTCCTCACAATCATTGATCCATCCATGTGTCCATCTGTACGCATCAAACTCATTCGGCTGAATCTTTCCCACAATCATACGGCGGACCTCAGAAGTCGGTGATTTGATTCTGACAAAACTTAAGCGCCACCATATTTTTGTCAAGAAATTTCAGGTGCACTGAACCTGAAAGCAGCTGTTGAGATTTTAAAAAAAGAAAAAAAAGCTTTGTTAGACCACCTGAACCACATGACTCAAAACTAAAGAAAGCAAGTTAGGTGCCGGCTAAGGTTTTCCAAAAGATTTTAGAGTAAAAGGATAATCATGGGAATAATATGAATTGAAAGGAGGATAACTCTATGATCATGTGAAACTAAAGTGTGCTATTTGAACTTTCTTCCTGTGCTAAGGTAACATTTCTTTGCACCATAATTTAAAAAAATGGTGTAAGTGGCTCTTTTGGTATTACTCATATAATCGACTCCTGTCAAATATGATTATGATCAGGGGGTCATATTTGCCCTCGAATGACTGCTTTACATTTTTTAACCTTAACATTAATTTCAATGTTAACTTTTAAAGCTGACGACACTTCTGTGAGAGAGGCCGACATGTTCACGTGAAATTCCTCAAGCACAACTTTTGCATTCCTTCTTCTAAGCAGACATAATTTATTTCCGCTGTACTAATCCCAGCACATATTGAAACTGCATGACAGCTTCCCCAACACCTTTCAACTGATGCATCTCGTGGTTTTTCTTCTTTGAAAAACCAAATGCCTCAAGTGATTAAATAGGACATTTCAATAATGTCTCCAAGAGCTGAACCAAATCTTTTGTGCAAAAACACATATTTTAGCCAAGTAATAAAAGTCATGTTTTTATAGCGAAGAGGGAGATTACTGCTTGTATGGACAAAAAAGGAAGCTACCTACATTTGAGCAATCCCACACAAAAAAAAAGCCAGGAGAGGGAGAGAGAGAGACTGATTGGCAGGGGGAAGTAGGACTATAGGGAATACACAAAAAAAGGTTAATCGCATTCAGCATGTGTGCGTTACATTTGTGACTTCAGAAAAAAAGCATTATCTCTGTCAGTTTCAGTTCTCTCTGTCTCCTTTGCCTTCTGTTTGTTGAGACTTCTTGTTTCTAAGCTCCTTGCCTTACCTGTCTCTAGCTGATTATTAGGTTTGCTTTCTTCCTCTCTCCAGTTGCTTCTTCCTTCCATTGCTCCTAATTTTCTTTTTCTTTCCCCGTTCGACGTTTTTTTTTGTTGCCGTCTATTTTCCCTCTGCGGCAGCTTGATAAAGGGAGACAGCCGTAGAGGTGTTAGCATGTGCCTGTTTATTTTCAGCTTTTAAAACTGCCTTCCTTCTGTTTCAGACTGCAAGCAGTGACATCCAACTTTTTATTCACAGTTTCATCAGGAGGAAAAATGTATTTATTATTTATATTTATTTTGAGTAACGAAATTACCTTCTGCATGATTTATTTTAACTAAAGCAATTTCACATACATTCACAAACGTTAAAGTCCATATCTAACCTGAGGTCTAACATTGCCACTTGCGGACAATCTGACTGAGTTTGAGCTAATTGCTATGCAGTTTTCTCTCTGGATGGTGCAGATATTTAAATATTTATGTGTTTTGCAATGTGTACAATTTATCCCTAATCAATTTATACAATAAAGAATTTAAAAAAATAATTTTAACTTGAAGAGGAAACATCTGCCCATTTCGCACACAATCCCTCTTTGCAAAGTGGATTTTTGAAATCCTCCAAGATATTGCTCTGCGATCGATCTTGGGGTCAAGGGCAGAATGAAAAAGAAGAAAAATAAGAGGAGGCACAAAACAGGGTTTTAAGAGAGGCCTCAAGAGCAAACACGAAGGCTGCTGCGAAGAGACAAAAGGTAATGACGCTGGGAACTGGGGATCAGGGAGTAAACTCTAAAGGTATTGGAAGCAGTTGACAGAGACAGTACGGTTTATAAGCAACACATTCAAAATACATTACTATGTGAGGATCATTATGACAGAAAAAGTAGTTTGTCATCAATCTGAGTGGTTTCACTTTATATTTGCGATTAAGAGCATCTCAACTGAAGAAATAGGTTATCTCAGTCAGGTACAAAATAAAGCCATTTTTGTAATTATCTGCTTTGTTAGGTCCTCTGGTTTTACTGATGGCAAAAAAAGAAAAAAATGTAGCTATCACTAATGCACATGGCATGGTTATTTGCGAATTTGGCAAACACTTCCGCTTGTTACCAGTCGCTTTCTCAATCGTATCCAGACCCCCTATCATCATCCCTTCCTGCACTCTTTTTTTAAACAAAATGATTGCGTTCAAGACTTCCAACTCCTTTGATAGTTTTGACATGTTCATTCCAAATCAGGCTGACTGACAGGTCTGAGCATTCACACTCACTCTGGAAAGGTTACAGGGATCTTCAAAACTGCCTAGTTTACTTTTTAAAGAACCATCTATCAAAATGAGTGGCTTCCACGCGAAAGGATTTAAACACTCACACCAAAAGAAAAAAAACTTTCCTGGATCAATCTATTTGTCTTTTTTTCTTCCCAAAGTAAAAATATATACATATTATATACAAACAGTTAAAAGACGCTTGGTTAATACTTCCAAATGGTATATCTACAACAGTGGGGATAAAGACCTCTTTATATATTACACAAGAACATAAAATTTTTTCTTACTTAAGGTAGAAAAAAGAACAAAGTGTCCCGGATATTTTCAGCTGTTTTTTTAATAGTTTTTTGTTTTGTCCTAGTCAATTTCCATGCAAATTTGCCAATAGTCCCTCCCACTGCAGCACTTGTCAGTATAGAAACTAGAAGTCTGATCAATAACACAGTAGCTGTTTCCAATCCCGCAACTTTATTCCGAGCATTATTCCTTTTCTGTCCCAGAAGAAAAAACTACATTAAACAAAACAATGCTAATAACATTCAACCGGCACGCAGTATTGGCCAGTTTTTTTTACAGATTTTCCTTTGCTGTTGTTTGACCAATGCAAGCCAAGGATGCTTCAAAAAACGCTTACATTTATGTCCAAACATTTTTGGCTTTGCACAAATTTACTAAAAGGCTTAGGACTTTGTCTACAGTGTTACGGATCCATTTTTTGCCTTTTTTTATTTATTTAAAATTGCCCTAGATGTAACAGATATAGACTGAAAACCCAGACATTATTGTGATTATTGAGAAATCTAAGGTACGGTACCTTGCTGTTTTATGGGTTCACTTTGAACCTTCTCGTGGGAGTTTATTTGATATGACACACAAAGTAGTACTTAATTATGAAGTATAAGAAAAAATCATGAACGGAATTTTTAAGATAAAAAACAGTATTTTGTCAAATATCAGTTAGATATAAGTTCAAATCACTCTTCCCAAGGGGCACTTGTGCAACCATCCTTGTTCATGTTGCATCTATGGCGGCATAGTTAAAATCCCATCCGTGTCTTTGAATATGGTAATGCTCGACATTTCTGGGTATACATAATTCCTGTGTTGGCTGCTCTTCACCGTGTCACCGGTCCTGTGTGCAACAGAATAGATTTTTGTTATTTCTGTCTGTTATTAAATATCAAATTGGCTTTGCTCCACCCTGTGGTATGGACCTGCTTCACCCAGGTCAGCTAACTAGTTGCTCTTGGCTGTTCTACAGACTAAAGTTTGGAAGTGTCATTGGGTTTTGCATTATGCACAGGCGCTTCCTTCTATTAAATCCATTTTTAAAGCTCATCTATTACACACTTGTGTTTAACACAGTATGAATTAGTTTGTTTTTTTCCTGTAGTTTCAAAAAATGTTCAAAGTAAATTTTTACTTGTTCACTTATTGTACTGCAGATTTGTTAACAATTTGCTTTTAGAAGTGGTTTTTAAATAAGTCTGGATTTCATTTTGCTAAAATAAACTATATGATGCAGGAATAATACAGAATATATTGACATATTTGTTTTCACTCAACCTAGGAAACTATTGCTGTTAACAGTTATCAAAAAGTGAACGGAGAACAAACTAGAAACATCCAGTAACAATTTACAACTTTTATTAAGCCCTGTCATACACATCAATACAGTCTCTGATTATTGTGTTTGTGAATGAACCAATACTTTATTTAAACAAGGCAAAAATTATATCATGTATACTACATCTTTCTGAAAAGTTATTTGTAAGTTCGTTTTGTCTCGTTTCATGTGTAGTAAGATGTTTGGACTAGAAACTTGACAAAAATAATTCGAAACACCAGAACAAGGGTGCCAGAAACAAGGCAATCCTGACAACAACAATAAAAGAAATCTTAGGTGAAGCGAAAGAATGATACAGTCATAGCCCATCTACAACAAATTGAAAACGTGACAAGGCAATTGGCTTGAAAACTGATCTTCACCGCTTCTTGGGCAATTCTGCAGACATCAGTATAATTACACTATAAGATTATGTACCATTTTCTATTGTTCTGTAAACAAACCCTAATAAAATCTGAAAAATCGTACGATGGCTTGACAGATGAAGATCCAATGGACAGATAAAACAAAATCCAAAATAAATGGAACTGTACCCTGGTAAGAAAAACAAGATTCATATTTACCCAAGTGAAGGAATATGAATAATTTCTGTAAATTGCATCAAGGACTCCTAATTATCTCTAGTAAACTTTGACACTTCACGCAAGAGAATCCCTACCTTTGGTTACGTTTGTTGATCACATTTAAAAGCATCAATATAATCACAAATCAATTGTCCAAAAATATACATCAGTATTTGTATTAATATGCATGTATATGTACACACACACACACATATATATATATTAATAAAGCAATGCACACAATACAACAATGATAGGCTTACATGAGCCAAAGCTGAAGTAAACCTTTTTGTGTAATTTTCTGTACTCATTCTTGGATTTTATTCCTAAACCTTCTCTGTCGCAGCAACAGGGTTAGAGATGGGTACTATAGAGATGTGTTTGTTTAAAGGATGATCAAAATCAAACTGTGAACGCTAACATTTACTGCTACACTTCATAGTTTCCATAGCGAGCTTTACAACATAAGCTTATTCACAAGCACCGCTGTGCGCATCACATTACCCAGAGTTTAATTCTTTTGAACATTTATTGAAACAGCATGACAGGTTTGGCGCAGCAGAATAAAGACAGTATTAAAAGCTTGCCTACAGACCAGTGTTCATCATGGTGTAAAGTCTCTTCATTGTAATATACTGTCAGCTTATTATACATTGAAGTAATTTTCTACTATTAAAAAAACAACAACAACAGCTTTACATCCTTTTCTGCTAAACATAAATCCCAGAGTGGCTTCATTTTAAACATTCCTTCCTGTTCCTACCATTGTTTTATTAAAATAAACTTTAATAGAGTCTCTCCTCAGCCAAGTTAGGCTTCATCTCTAGTAGTTTTGCAGCTCAGGAATGTTCTTGTAGAGGTCCAGTGAATCAGGGTTGGAGAACGCTCCTCTTTGTATAACCTCCCGTCCAGCGATAATCTGCTTAACAGCAACCTCCACTTTCTTACCACTGATGGTGTACTGAGATGAGAAGAAAAGAAGTATGTTATTAATGCAACAGCTGTCTTCAGGAGAATCTTAAAAGTCCATATATATGTAATATGTAACCCAAAAAGTAGGAACAAGTAGCTAGCCACAAACAAGGAAAATCCCCAAAAACTATTTATGAGAAAATGGTTATTTAAATTTTTTTCACAGTGTTGAACACACTTTCTTAGTCATTCACACGTGTTTGTTAATGACCAGCACCGTTAACATTAACATATGAAAAATCAATAAAAACATTACTTCTTAACATTGCTGTTGAGAAATAGAGACGTCAACACAGGTCTGGAGAGACACGTTTTGCTGGCACGCTAATGCTATGTGAGAAGGAAGGAGAATACTGAGGTTGTTGGGGTTTTCAAGGTAATGCAAATGAACAGCCAACGTCAATAATGCAAGCTTTCTGATCTGGTTTAGGGAGAGTTTTTGTGAATCTTTGGAAACAGTTTTCTCACTCATGTTGCATTTCAGGGTACCAACATTCAAATTGCCAGATCTTCATCATTTATGTTTTGATTTCTATGTGTTTGACATCACTAGAAGGCTTAAAATCCACACTTTCAGAACCTGTATATAACTCCAAACGTCACCTGCGACACTTGTTCCTGGTGTCTACTCATTCACGTAGATCAGAGATATTCAAGATCTCTTACCGGAATGTCTTTTGTTTCCAGCAGCAAGCCTGGAATGTGTCGGGCAGACAGAGCTTTTCTGATGGCTCCTTTAATCCTCGTCACCAGCTCTGGACGGAAGGGTTTTCCTGGAGCCATCTTTAGGAACAAAATAACTCTTTCCTCTCCATCTGCGTTGTACTGGGGGACACAAAGACTATCTGACACTTCCTCGAAAGCCTCCACTGTAAGAAAGTAAAGCAAAAAAGAAGCGGGAAAAACTAAAATTAGTAGCGCATTTGTGAGAACAGGAGTTTTTGGGGTTTGTCTGACAACTATTTTTTTTACTAATGACAAGACCTCAATTTAAATGTAACAATAATTTAATCCTCCATTTAACCCAATTCCCTTCCTCAGACTCACCGATGTTGTATAACTCTGAGCTCCCAAAGCGAACTCCGTTGGGGTTCAGTGTGCCATCACTGCGGTAAAAAACACAGGTCCAGTATGTAAACCTTTGGCAACCTCACAAGTAAGCTTTTTAGAAACAAATCACATACACAATACATGTGCACCACAACCAGAAGGTGCAAAAAAGTGAAATATGTATAAATACAATCAAAGATATTGTATTTGTATAGTTATTTCTTTGCATGGGTGTATTCTTTTATACATTATACTAAGGATGTTCAATTACAGCATTGAATATTGCTATAAGGGACAAAACAGACAATCAAGGTAAGTATTGTGGTTTATCATGTTAACGTTATACTCCAAATTAAGATTTGATTTTTTTAACATTTCTTCCACTTTTGGTTGTATGATAACATACAACCAACAAATACCAAATATTAATGAAATATAAATCTGTCTAACTGCATCCCAAAGTTAAAACTGCAGTAATAAAATAAAAAATAAAAAACGTTTCAATATTTCCTACAACTGATCTGTGACCAAAACAGTTAAATAACCGACCTTCTCCCAAGCATGACAATGCCTCCAGTCTTCGGGTTGAGTTTACAATAATCTCCGTGGGCC
Source organism: Orestias chungarensis (assembly GCA_032876305.1). NCBI lineage: Eukaryota > Metazoa > Chordata > Actinopteri > Cyprinodontiformes > Cyprinodontidae > Orestias > Orestias chungarensis. The sequence continues at coordinate 1,338,862 of JAVLVB010000059.1, read as the reverse complement.
CACATGCCTAGATCAGAAAAATAGTCACAACTTTTTAATTTTACCATTATCTTAATATATCAGATAGGAAGGGATTGTCTAACATGGGCTTTATTGTTTAAATATGCTTTTTGATACTTTGTTAGGTACGTTGTTTACCAGGAAATGTGGAGAAGTAAGCTTTGTGATATTTGCTCCCGTTCTCATCATTCCAGAAGTGAGTTGGCTGGCAGGGGATTGGCTTCAGGCAGACAAGCTCTCCACTCTCCCCCCAAACCGGCTTACCTGCAGATAACCGAACACAATCACACATAATCACATTTTTCAAGAATAACATTGTAGTTTTTAAGTTGTACTGCAGCATACACAAAATTTAACTGTGCATTCATGAGGTCATGCTCCAACTGCAAAATATGTGCAGCGCTCCCAAAGAACACTGTGTGATTTCTGCACAGTCGCCACCTCCCTCAGGAAAGTGTTAAAGCCTTAAATACTGACTGAAATAATCCCAGGCTGAACTGCCTTCAAATGATCCCTCAGTCCACTTTCCTTTGAGGTGGCAGAAAACAGTCTGCAGAAGTGATCTGGGGAATGATGGGCTAAAAAAAAAAAAATCAATGAAAAAATATAAGGGACTTTTAATACTCCCAAAAACTAATGGTGTAGGGGGAAAAAACAGCTTTTTGTTGCTTTGTTATTTGAAATACTTGCTTCACAGTTTCTTGAAACAAAATTTCTCCAAGAAAAGTTGATTTTACTTCCCCTTCTTTATCTTTTATTAACTGGGACTTTTTTCATAAGCTATATATATACCTTTGAATATAGAGAACCTGATATTAAAACCAGCAACATTAAAAGTTAAATAAGAAGCACCTACTGTAAGCATGCTTGATACATGTATATGTAACTAATTTGTATCAATATTGCAGCCTTCCCATGATTAAGTGACTCCTAAGCTTAGACTAAAGAAAGGGGAGAAAGAGAGGCTTTCAATTCCTGGGAAACTCTCCTACACAAAACACGCCCACATGGTCTTACCTTCGGTACTCCAAGCTTCTATAGCCATGCCGAGGTTTCTTGACTGTATCTCTCCCCGATAAACTGGAACCGTGGGGTTTTGGCCCATGAAACATGAAACTATATCAGTGCCACCTGGGTAGAGACACAAAGAGAAACAGTGTTTAATCAAAGGTGCCACGGTTACCGTTTTAAAAGGTCTGTTTTGTTTTGGCACAATTTCATTTTTCTTCTCCTCGATTTACACAAAATAGTTTACATATGTAGAGCAAAGACAACTGGTGTGATAATTGACACGGCTGCTTTTTTTAAAGAAGGATTCCTCTATGTTGCTCATGAAGAATCCTTTTTTTGACATGTCCCACTTGACTTGGCAGGAGTATGAATTATGTATGCTACAGTATTGACTGCAAAAATCTAATATATTTTTTACATTCAGTACTTTCTTTATCGCAAACTTTACATGTCATATTAGTTGTCATAACACCAATTTAAATGACTTACTTCTAATCCGGACCATGGAGGCATGGGCCTGTATGACATTTATCCATAGTCCCACTAAAATAACAGCATGCTAATTAATAAACTTTTTTTAGTGTTAGTGGCAACCTTTATCTATTGTTGCTTAGATTGTCAATTCTTAACCCATAGATCTCCAATGTGTAGTTGACGTTTGCACAGTGTATTGCACATAAACTATACTTTTTTCATGCACTGCTCAGAATAGATAGATACAACTTTAACAAACTGCTAGCAGCTGGTTAGTCATGTAGGCTTTCTGTAAGTCTGCCATCAGCTGATGAACAAATTTGAAGTTTAAAAACAGGTATAAGAGTGGAACTTCCTTAGTTACTATGTCATAAAGGTCTCCCAGTTTTATTCAGTAGCTTGTTTATGTGTTTTTGTAAGCGACACAAAAAACAATATTTCAGCCAGCTGACAGCGATGTGTAGAAACGGGTTGCGGATGAGCGCTGCTGTGTCCCCAAGCAGGTAGGGAAAAAATATATAAACAATTATTACTATGCATCATCTCCTCACAAGGGAAACATTTAGAAAATTTTGTTTCAAGTTTGAAATCTGTAACTTGTTTCCGGTCTTGGTATAACGGTCTGTGGCAAATATTAGGTTTGACTTGTATTTTTATTATTATTTTTTTTACACATTTGGCTCTGCTCTGTTTCACATGAGCTACTGTACCTGAAATGTACATTGTCAAGGCTTACAGGAGTCTCCCTGGATCTCCAGAGACCACTGGGTCAGGGACATAGCTCCAATTTGTTGTAGGATCTGACTGGAACTGCTACTGCAAACTGGTGGTGTTAGCACTGCTCCACCTCCGCTGACCTATTTAGGACTTCTCCTTTGCAGCACCTTCCTAAAACTGTCATGATCTCTCAGTCACACACACACACACACACACACACACACACACACACACACACACACACACACACACACACACACACACACACACACACACACACACACACACACACACACACACACACACACACACACACACACACACACACACACACACACACACACACACACACACACACACACATTTATCTCTTTTTACCCTCCAATCATCAACTATTCCTGACACACTATTCATCTCCCCTCCCATTGTTCTCTCTGTACCTCCCTGCGTCGCTCCTTGCTGTATCACAGGCTACATCCATCCATCTTTTACCCTTGCTCTCTGCCCATCTACTACTCCTCCCTCTCCTCTTTCTGTTCTATCTGTTCTTTACACTCAGTCTCTGTGTCTGTCTGCCAGGTTCTTTACTGAGCTTTAATTGGCTCCCAGGAGAAAGCGGAAACATTGTCTTCTGATTACACACAAACACACTTATAGTGGGAAGGTAGGCAATTATCTTATCCTTACTCTCATCTGCATAGGTCGGCACAGACATCCAAGCAAGTACACAGAAAAGTATATTTAAAAGCGAAAGGCACAGTGGCTTTCTTGGGATGCTTTCCATGGCATTCTGTGTTCAGGTATTGTGTGTGTAAACCAGAAGCTAACTTGTCACATTGATCTTATGCTTCAAGCGGCACTCTTCAGTTGGTGTTTTTCACAGTAAACTTGTGTGTGTGAGTGTGTTTGTACATGGAGGTATAAAGGCTTTGAACATCCTCCGGGACCCGGATTTCAGGGCCAGGCAAAGCCGCCAACTGCCACAAACCAACGTATCAACCACAGCATTTAATCTTCGGCCGCATTCATGTTTAAAAAAAAAAAGAGAGAGGAAAAATTGTGGATTTCACAAAGAGAGCCTATTGTGAAAGTCACACATTCAAACACAAGTTGCAGAAACACACAGTCCCCCAAAGGAGATGGGGGAGCAGCGAGGCAACATATGGGCAGTCTGCAGGAGGTATATTAGAATCCAGGGAATCCAGCAGTGACAGTGTTAAAACTGCAGAGTGAGGAGAATGCCACATCCTTGTTGGGGGGTGGGGGGTGTTTGCATGTGTTTGTGTATGCACAAACACATGCAAACATCCCAAAATACACAGCAAATAAAATCATCATAAACCTTAAACACCTGCTTGAAATGTGTCTATATTTCTATTCCTGATGAGACACGCAATGGCACAGGGTGAAATTTACACAACGGCTCATCGCATATGCCACCAGACAGTGGTCACAGTGGCACATATGCTGTGACAAATCCTATCACACATGCACATGGCCACACACACACACAAACAGGGTTTGCTGACCTCAGGGGTCAAGGTTAGGGCGGCTGGCAGCCAACAGGGCCGCAGCCCGCTGATGCCCTTGGCGACAAGGGGACCAGCTTTTCTAATTAACAAACGCACATTTGCGCACGCAACGAACATCCTTCTAAAAACGATCAATCCGCTATTTTAGTCACAAACGGAACAACCGAAGTTCTGAGAAGATATCAGAAAGAGTGCACTCATCTTGATTAAAGCAAAATAAAGTTAATCTGTTCATTTTGAAAATACTTTAAAGCTGCAGTAGGTACATTTGTTTATTTTCCTCTCGTTAGAACTTTCATTTTTACCTGACAGTATAATTTGAGACAAAAAATCTGTGAGAAAAAAATAATGATCCTTTATCTTCCCTCTGTCGGCCTACAACAAACAAAAAACAAAAAACAAAAAACAAAAAAAAAATCACAGTCAGACGGAAGGTCTTAGCACTGTCACTCATGCGCCAATACACGCTACTCACCTGCTTCCCTTTGCTGCGCTACATCTCTTTCCCCACAGTGTTAATGCACAGGCTATTAGACATGGCCACTGATAATGGAAGCGAAGCGGTTTTCCTGTAAATTAAGCCGTTTTTCAGCTGACCCTGAAAATGATGTTGGTTTAAAAGGCTTGTGCACTGTATTTTATAGAATAATTGGACACGTGAATGGTATATAAACACGCATTTAGCTGCTGAAAGTATCCCCAGACATTTTGCTTTCATACAGTCCTGCTCTTTGTCTTTCAACATTTCCCGTTGAATGATTGACATCCGGGTCGACGCCCATGTCCACTCTCTCGTCCTGCATGTCAACGGGTGCGCGTGCCAGTTCATCTGTGTGTACGCGAATATGTGCATGCATAAGCGTGTGTATGCACGGTGTGTGTTAAGCGTCAGTCACCCAGCCTCTGCTAAATGTTAAATGCTTCAGGACTCACAGAAATAGACAGATAGCATTCTATTGACCTGTCAAAAATCACAAAAGAGGCTGAGAGAGTCTGTGTGTGAGTTTGCCGTGCATGACTGTGCTGTGACAAAAATACAGTTATATATATATATATATATATATATATATATATATATATATATATATATATATATATATATATATATATCATCTTGCTGGAATTTCCTTTGTTTGTGCAAGCCTTTTGTGTTGGTGTCAAATATGCTTTGCTGCTAAGTTTGCATCACAATGGAATGCTGAGCGATGCTGCAAACCAGTTTTTAGTTTTGAAACTGAGTTTATAACTTAAGATCAATGATTTTTTTTTTTTTTATAGTTCAAAATAAAGAAAAGAAATGTAACATTTAATCTGACCATCCCATTTCTTTTCATGCAACAAAGAGCTTTCAGATTGCCACACAAACAGCAGAAGTGCCTCACATTTTATTCTGACCACTTGCTTTAGTGTGTATTTACAACTTACTTCAAAAAAGGAGAGAAAGGTGAACAAGCCATATCCAAACCTGGTATACAATCTTACTAAATTCTGACTCTGGAGGTTTCATATACACCTTAAATACTGAACAATAGAAATCTGTTAAGTGAAAAGTTAAAATTCAGGAATGTTTTATCAAAAAATGTCTACATTTTTCTTTTTTAGCTAAATGTTGCTTCTGCAACACTTATAGAGAATTCTTACCCAAAGTCTATCTTCTTATTTTCTGCTTGACAAGGCAGAAACGAAGCAATCTTTTGTAACGTTTTCATGTGCACTATATCTAAACCTTTGAATATTTAGCTTCAGTTATTAGAACTTGATAACCGTTTCTTGCACAGACCCGCAAAAGCTAATTTCTAATTTTCTTTCCGAGCCTTACAAATTATTGCCTACTACTCTTATCAAATTGTATTTCAGTACGTGTTTATAATATTAATGACAGTTTAGAGATTCTATAACAGAGGATTTTTTTTAGTTTTTATTTATTTATACAAGTTCAGCTTTGAGTGAATATTCAAAGATACCTATATATCCATCTGTAATGTTTATAAACCTTCTTATTGATAAAGCTATTTCAGAGCTTTCAGCATCCGGAACTCTGTGTCTTTTTGTTTCTCGGTAGATTCTTTGTAGATATTTTGACCATAAACAAGAATTTAAATTGACATTAAGAGTAAATCTGACCTAGTGGTGAGACCGAAATTAGGTTTTAGTGAGACGAGAAAAAAATTAAAACTTTTAAGTGAAGGAACAAACTAATACTTCTTTTTTTCTTTTTGTAGGGAAGTCAAACATTCCTCTATTTAAAAGTAGCAGTTGTTTTACCTGAGATTGAGCCCAACAGCACGGTGCTTTTGATGCAACGATAGACAAAGTCGTAGCTCAGAGGTTTGAGCGGAGATCCGGTGGAGAGTATGGTGTGAAGAGACTGAAGGTTGTGTGATTCGCCTGTCAGAGAAGCAGGTTAGATAATATTATAACAACAGCGTCTTAAATCATTGCTTTTTATATACAATTTCTATTAAAATGATTACAGATTACCCAAAGTTATTCTGAGTTTCACAACTTTACTTTTATCGTTTTATAGAACTTTTTTTTTAAACATACTTTGTTGGTACTTTCATCCAAAGTCCTGTTCTTTTTTTTTACCTTTAAAATGGTATTAATCAATAGATGTCCATACTTTCTAAAAGTCGTCCAAAACTTTTTGAATAAACCTTCTACTTAGTTTTTGTAGCTGTATTGTTCAGAGCAACTTTACCTTCTTGCTGCTGATACAGTAAAACAAAAGGACTATTCAGTTTTATTAAGTAGAAAAAAAGAAAATTGGAAGTCAATGGGAGGAGAATGAAAGGAGGGCATAAAAATGTATCTTCATCAAATGAACAGTATTTAGAATTTGGAATCGGTTTCTCACTTAAAAGGTTTTTATTACCTTTAGTTTTTACTGAATGTCGGATTTTCAACAAAGTTACCTGGAAATCTACTTGCTGGTGCTCAGCAGTTCAAATGAAAAGTTGATGCATTTTTTTTTTCTATTTTTTATTTAATCGCCGAGGATTTTAAATATCAACATCAACCACACAAAAACCTTTTTCAGACATCAAAAACAGACATTCAACCTCACTCTTCATGGTGCTGCAGTGAAACTGATGGAAACACAAAGGACTTGGCTAGAGAATCAAAATCGAACGCAAAGACTGAAAGCACCCCATGTGTGCTTTTTACAGTAAAAATTTAAACCCCGGGGAGAAGACAAATTCTTATCCCACTGTTTGGGCTATGACCGACCATCAAAGAAAAAATGTGATATTCCTACAAAAAACAAAGAAAGATTAACACTGCTGAGAGCAGCTCAGGTAGGATATTAATCTGTTTCTGAAGCACAAGCTCACATCGTTCTGTTGTCTTATAATGGCTGATAGTGTATTAGTGTATGTCATCTTTGCATTTGCCTCTCTGACCAAATGTGTTTTGTGTTTTTAAATGAAACGGATGAAATTGAAAGCATAAATACTACTATTGTTCTGACAGAACAACTCCTAATAATACAGTTTTACTCCTGCTATCATTTATTTGTTTTTGACATAATCCTATGCTTGTCCTGCGATCACTGCTTTAACTCACTTATCACAGTAGCAGCTGTATCAAAACAAAACAAAAAAAAACAGATACAGTTGCAAGCAGCAATAATTTCAACCAAATCAGGAATCGGCACACAAAAAGTGGGCAAGCACCTGTGAACAGCTGTGGCTCCTGGTACACTAACATGTTGTGTTATTGCAGTTTGCCACCCTGCTGTGATAGAACCTACAAGCCCCTATTTACTGAAACACGTGCACACACAAATTCACACACACACTATAGATGTCATCCGCAGGATCTATGCACATGCTCCATGTCACCCACAGATGCCCAAACCACATGCCAATAGCACCCCGTGAACCGAGAGGCTTCCAGCAACCGACCCTCACCCCATAAGTGCGCACACACACACATCCTAAAAATGTCATGATCACACACACACAGACAGACACACACACACACACACACACTTGGAACCCCCACCATGCCTCCAGGTGTCCAGCCCAAATGTCAGTTTTGGGAAAAGGGCTTCTCCACTGGGGCAGTCACTCAGTGAAGAAGCTTCCTGTATCCTCCAATCGAGCCCAATCGGAGCATGCTTGCATGATACACACAGCTAGAAACATCTCCCTTTGCCTCCTTGTCTTGCTAAAACCAATCCAAAAGACACACTCATACACAATACCAGCTGCATCAAGTTGGCTTCAGGAAGGAGAAAGATGAAACAAGAGTGACATATTTTGAGACTTTTACAAGAAAATGAAAGACTAGGTCTGGAACTGAGGTGCAGATGCTCCCTGTGCTTAATCTCAATTGTATTTAATGGTCTAACATGTGGGGAGAGAGTTTATCCACATACAAAATACTTTTTTTTAAATGAAGATTTATAAACATCTTCTGGTCATACCAAAACTTTTAGTAACCTTTGATAAGTCTGAAATTAGTTTTTTTTTTTTTTTTATATTACATTTTTTTTATTAAAAATGGCATGTGTGAACGCAGCTCAATCCACACCAACTAAGTGACTGGTGATGTTAACAGACAGAGGAAGATTAAATGCAATGACTGTATGTTCTTTAAATGTTCTTATCATTCAGTTAAATCTGCAGTTGTTCTTTGGTTGGTTCAACAACAGCACTTCATTTAACCTTTGGCAAACCAAAAAAACATACCTGGTTTTAATTACTGCAAAACTTTCTATTCTTGTCATGTAACACCACATTTTAGTGTATAATTTTAAGGTTTCAGTACTAAGACCATCACGATGTTATGTACGACTGAAGTGAATGGGGGTCCTAAATGTTGTCCAAACAGGGTCCTAAAGTTATAGCAATAGATAGCAGAAAGCAAAGTAGAACACAAATCTTTAAAAAGCTATTTCAGGTATTACTACACATTAAAACTTGGATATTCTAGATTTTGGGCCACTCTAATCCATGTCTATTTGCAGTACAATACTTTCGGATCCATTGGGGGCTTTTTTTTTGGTAGAGTATAAATCCAAGTTATTCTAGGAGCTATTAGATTTTCTATTTAGTATGCACATTGGGATGATGTGCAGTTTAAATTCTATGAATCATGGATTCCCAATAAATGGTAGTTTGATCTGACCACACCACTGTTTTCTACACGATTTTTATATTGTCTATAAGTCTTTTCACCTACAAACAAACACTATGTGTTTCTTAAAATATGTCTTCCTCTTTGCCATTTTTCAAATCAAATCAACTTAGATAAAGGCTCATGTCATTCATGGATTGGAGTGTTTGGTTTTTAATGACTGAGAATATCTTTAAATGTTAAAGAGAATACTTTACCAAGGTATTTTAGGTAACTGCAGATTCCGAAAAAGCACTTGAACCATTTTTGTAGATTTAAACAAACATTTAGATTTGGTCTCTCAAGCTATGCTTGAATAAAGAACATTGTTATGATCCAACTATTGTCATGATAATTTTTTTCTTAATCACTTGAGATGCCATCCTCTTTAAAAAGTACGTGTGTGGTTTTCTCAGAAGGTACTTGTTATATTGGTGTGTGTATGTTTGCCCTTGAAAGTTAATATGAGTGTGAGCATTGTAGATTAAACTATTACTTACAAGGTTTAAGGTTCTTCTCCTGCAACACAGATAACCACTTAGCCCCGGTGCCAAAGATAGTGATGCTGAAAATGAGAAAAAAGATACAGGTTAAAGTTTTTTAAACACAATAAAGGACAGTGAGAAATTTTTCAACGACTAATTTAAAGAACAGGACATTAGTTGTTAGGAAAAAAAATGCCTTTGCGTCAATGGTTTCAACAAACTTATCCATCTGTATCTTCCAACATACATTTAGAGTACTCTATATTGTGTACCAGTTACTGGATAAATGAAGAATCCTTCCAGCTGTTTTTCTAAATTAGCAAACACTCTTGCTATGAACCATGCAACCAGCCCTGGAATATGCATCACACCTTTATTATTATGATTATTATTACTATTATTATTATTATTATTAATTGTCAGTGAAGACTTACAAATTACATGATTAAAAATTTTATTTATTTGTATGACAATCGTCTATCTGCCTCCGTCTGGTTAAATACTTGTGAAGAACTTGATAAATGTAGCGTTTTTTTAAATAAAGGAGCAGATGTCACACTTCCAGACTGACTATGACATCGCTGTTTAGCCAGAACTGTGGTGTTGCTCCATTTATTGCTTCACTGAATCTGAACTGAATGTAAATAAAAGCCTAAAAAGGGGGCACAAGTTACTGAGCAGCCTTTGCCCTTAATCCCATCTGCTCCAATGGAGCTGCTCAGTTGCCTGTTGTATTTGAAAGCTCCCATTGGAGAAGAGTGAGTCACTGTGTAAATGTAAAGCAAGGTGATGTAGAAACACAGCCCGTGTACTCGGTTAAGCCTTCACGGATTGATAAAAAATGAGGGAAAAGGGTCACTTGGAATTGACTTTCACCTGAACAAAGACAAAGAGTTACAGGGTATGTTCCAGAGAAGGAGGACAAAATGTCTCAATTTTAGATGCTCCGCTGGGAAAAATATTGACAAAATGTTTGCACTTAACAATCGTGAAATTGAATGATTTCAGAAGTTTCCTTCTCGACAAATGGAAGTCACCCTGACAGCTAACAACAATTGCACAACATGTGGAAGGCATTAGGAGACAAAACGTAAATTTCCAATGCATGCATTTGATTTTAAAACAAAAGAAAATGTCTCTCTGTGAATGAGAATATCTACATTTCCATTCTTTCGAGATTTTTGTTGACATCAAAATGAATCAAATCACCTTTTGTCAGTGCTGTAACCATTTCTGTCGATCAATCTGTATGTTGAAGACAAAATCCTTTGGTGCTTTATTGATCAAAATGGCCAAGAATCAGTGTGTGATAAAAGCTGTTATTTGTCCAATTTGTGGTAATAGACGTGGTTGATAGGGTGAATGACCAGGGTGCGGTGGAAATGGGGTCATGTGGTAAAGGTCCCAAACAAGAAGCGTGCGGCATGGAATGAAACCATTGATGCGTCCACGTGTCTGATGCACTTACTTTTTGCCTGGTCGACTGACTAGTACCTCAAACTACAGTAACATGGGAAAAGCCACAATATGTCTACAGGGAAGTTGGTAAAAAATGTATAATTAGAAGGCATTTTTGCCTAATTTCACTTTGTGATAGTTGTGCAAGAAGGATCAAAACCTTTAAAAGACTCTGTTTCCTGAGTCTTGGCCCTAAATTTAATTTAATATGCCTGCAGGAAAATATTGGAAACAAGGTATTTCAACCTTAAAAACATGATCACAAAAAAATAAATTGTCAAAAGACCAGTAGAAAAGTTTACTAAACTGATCAGAAATGATAAGTTTTAATTTCAATATAGATTTTACTAATAAAATTAAGGAGGAGTGTATATAACTTTATGCAAAGAGGGTAATATTTCTTCCAAAAAGCTAATAATCTAGTAAAATTTCTTTACCTTTTGAAATATGCCATCTCCAATTCTATCTGTACAATATTTCAAGGTTGAATAAAAAAAAAGTTTAAATTTCCTAGTAGTTTTGTTAATTTTTGGAAGAACTGTGTAACAAAAACAGTAAAAACAGATCCTCAGCATGACGCTAACATTGCCGTGCTTTATAACTGATACATTGTACTAAACTACCCACTGACTCCAAGACAAAAATAATTTAATTCCCCAGTATGGACAAAAAGCTTTATTTTTGTATACTTAGACCTTTTTGGCTAGCCAATGTATACAGTGCCCATCCTTTATGGTCCAAGTTTTATTATAAATTATGCTTCAACATTATTAAAAACTTTCAAATGTAAAGATATTGGATTAAAACAGGGTTTGCCTAGATATGCCAAAGCTTTTGAAAATAAATAAATAAAATAAATAAAGTATGTGTAGAAATCCTTTTTGAAATCTTTTCCGATGTATGTTTAAGACCGAAATATGTTTTCATGCAGACAATCTATATACAATCTATACACACACATACCCAGTGAAAGGTCTACATTTAAATAAATTTACATACATAATTCAAGTTTCTAAAAAATAATCCCAGGAATATGAAATTGTTACATGTGGCTCTTTGGAGCATTTATATACAGCCGTCTGACTCCACAAATGACAATCATCCCCAAACTCTATTTATCGTCTCAATCCAAAGTCGCTCTCCATTTTAGCCATCATCCCTGACCCCCTATCAGCATCTGGATTTGTTCGTTGCCCGCTGCCATGGTAACAGCCTCTATGCTCTGATTGGAGGCAGGTGGCCAGGTGTGGATGCTAATTGGGTGTTTAAGATGGCAGGAGGAGGAGAAGCTGTGAGTATTTGCCTTTGAGAGTTGTGTGACAGCACGACCCAAAGTGTACATTTCAAGTGGGGGACGTGTAACTGGAAGCTGCTAAATCAATAAGAGATGCTCAAAAGCAATCAGACACAAAAACACCTCAAAGCAATTATTGCATTATGCGTCTCCGCTCCGTGTCGTGATGTTGCAGCTGATGATCCACTTTTCATTGCATGTATTCAAGACTACCCTTCTATTTATTCGCTTGCTGGGATGTAAAAAAAAAAATAAAAAAGGAAAAAGTGCCTCTGCTCTCTCCTCAGGTCTTCCAGACAAGAAGGAACCACATAGACCTGCTGCTTGAAAGAATGCATTTTTAATACTTGCAAATATTTAAGCAGTTCTGAAAGCTAAAACAAGGTTAATTTTTTCCTTTTTTTAACACATACATTGCCAAAAGAACTTCATCAGCCATGTTTGAAAAATAAAACATAGCTAAAATCAAAAGCTTCACACAACTCTTTTGTGTTTTTATGTTGGTCCAGTAAGTCTCTGTTTCTCCCTGTGATTGACTGGCCCAGGGCAATTACAGTTCCATATTTTTATTTGAACATATTTACCGTTTCATTTACATACTCCATATGTAAAAAAAAATAATAATACAAGATTCCCTGTAGGTATACTGAGATAAATAATGCTAAATTGGAAATTGAACCATTTCTTCCCCCTAAAAGAGTAACAATGAACATTTTATACAGTCAATAACTGAATAATAAAAAAATTCTAAGTTCAGTCTTTTTAAAATGAATCTATTGCCACATCAGGACATAACAATAACGGACAAAGAACTGGAGAGAGGAGAAGATCCTCTGAGATCCTCACAGGGGTTCTGTAGTCACATTCACACATGGAACCTGTCACAAATTAAATGCTGTAACCTTTTCCTTGCTACACGCTGGAATACATCCAATTTTCTTTCCACTTCCATCGGGCGGAATAGTTTCACTAAAATCTTTGCTATGTACAACTTGCTCATGGGAAGTTGTCAGTGCATTCAGATGTCATGTGCCTAACACTGTATCAAGAGATTGCAGTCTCTGTTAGAGTATACGGTGCCCTTTAAAATTATTGCCATCCCTGGATAAAGTGTGTAAACTGTCTTATAAAGAAATACTTCCTCACTGTAGTAATCTTAAATATATAAAAGACGATAAAACCTGGCATGCAAGTAAGGTTTTTGACCTTCACAATTCAAGACATGGTAAGATGAACTTAAAACCTACCTAACAGGAACTTAAAACTTCAGATATGTACCAATAAAAGAAGTTTAAAAAGACTGAAATAGTAAAAAGAAAAAGCCTCCATGAGGGACCCAAATTTATGAAGAGACCTTGCACAGTCAAGAGGATGGCATGGAAATATCCAAAGCCCACTATTAAAAAAAAACAGGCAGGCACACAGTGGTACCTTAAACTCATCAATTCTCAATATTATCCATTCCACATGTCCAAATGTTGTGTATATAATGACAATACTAAGAGGCTTATAATCAGTACATACTTTTTCCAAGGGTTTTAACTGAAACTGTGAGCCATTTTGTGAATAACAACCCAGACAGATTGAAAGGGGAAATAAATGAAAAAAGAACATGGCTAGGTACCGCAGACTAAGGGCTCTTTCTGTAAACAATGTATGGGTTTTCAGCAGGATAATATTCCCGACAAAAATAAAGAACCTATCTATTTGTGTTCATTCTCTAAATAATTTTAGGCATTTAGACTACGCATCTTCTACCAGGGCTTCCAATAAATGAGAAAGGTGCTGTAGTCGTTTCTAAAGTATATAAATTGATGGGATTGCCAAGAACCCTGTGTAGAGGTATGAGCATCTCAAACACCAACATAAAAAAAAAAAAAAAAAAAAAGAGTCCACAGTCTGGAAGACTGTAGGGGTACAGAAACTTTACATTTGTCCTGTTTTGCTTTTTGAAGGGACAGTTTAACATTTTATACTGATCTTACAGTAGTTGGGTATTTGAAATAGAAACTAAAATTTATAGCATTTTTTGATTAGCCTTTATAGAGATTCATTTGATGAAGAAACCAGCCATACAACCAATATCAGACTTTCGCTAGGATTCTTTAAAATTCTATCACAAGTTGTACCACATTAATAATTTTCAGCTTTTACTGTAAAAAACAGGTAAAAACATGCATAAAAGGTCAATACATTTAAATTTTGAGGCAATGGATCAATTAATTTATTAGAATCACAAAAATGACTACCAATATTTAAGGTTAGGGACAATACCTAAAAATAGGTTTTACATTTTTAAGGTCTATGACAGTTTCAGCTCCAATTAAAAAGTACAACGTCAATTCAGGGGGAAACAGAATAAAAAGTTATGGCAGTCTTTCCAAAGGGTTTATTTTTCTCCCCATACCATCAGGTTCTAAAGGAACATGTCTAAGGTGGCAATATCAGCAGCTAATTGCTTCAGCTCTCTCACAATCTAAGGTATTATCAATCTTTCTGTCAAACGTGTTATTAAGCACTCCTGTGTGGGCATTTTTGCTTACTATGTCAGAACACAGTTCAGTCGAGTCTTCGATATAAGAAAAATTGAACGAAATCATATGATAAATGCTCAACTTACTAAGAACGTTTAAACAGGCCTCAGTAACTTTGGGATCTCCTAATAGTTCCTGTTAAAGATTTTTGCAGGAGCAGTCTTTCTTTGCAGTTCTGCAACTTCCAGAGTGTCAAAACGTCTCCCCTATTATTCCCTTCAGTGCTGAAGGCAATATGCCATCTGTAAAGATGTTTCACACAAGTATCTCTAGGTTGAAGTCTAACTTTTGCTGACCGGGGTACGTTTTTTTTTTTTTGTAACAACTGCTTGACAGAGTGTAGACAGTAATGCACAAACTGAAATAGCAAAATTGTGAACTCGTAAATTTGCTGGAGGACACACCGAGTGCAGTAAAGAGTAAAAGTCCTTAAATATAGTTTCATCAAATGGTCAATTAAAACTAGAAACAAAAAACTACGGGGGGGAGGGGTTTAATGTCACCTTGAATCTTTTTACATGTCATCACATTCAAGCCCCAAATTTAAAAGTATTTTACCAGAATTTGTGATGATAGAAACACATTAAATGTGCACATTTGAAGGTTAGAAGGAAATAACCCCCCCCCCTTTTTTTTAAATAGGCCTACATAAAATAAACTGCACATAAACATGGTAGTGGTAGTATCATGGTTTGTGGGCGGGATCGCACAATTTGCTAATATATGCATTTGTGTTTTGAGAAAAATATTGCAACGTTGTTCCATATTAGAATTTCATTACTTTTTTTTTCTTTCAGGATAAACAATGTTCCCCTCCACTCACCCACGTAAAATCAGCTAAGTTTCAGCATGAAGGACAGTTCAAGTCCCTCAAAATGGCCGTAATCACTAGTAAAATGCAAAAATGTGACTATTTTTTATTTATTTTTTACCTTTAAATTGTATAGTTATTTGAGTTGGACTTTGACATTAAAATAAAATAAAATATATTCCAGTTTGTGGTTCCAATGTGAAAAAAGTTGTAGGGTTACATACAATTCTGCAAGTCACTATATTTAGGCAGTTGGATAACCGTGTCCCTAAGCAGCGCTAAGGAACACAACACAACATAATCAGGCAGTCAATTTCACTAAATAAGAAAACAACAACTTACTGTACAAGATAAGTGGTCAGGGGCCTAATTTTACAAAAACAATTAAAAATACTGCCCCTGAAAGTACTAGCAGATTGTATTTTGGCAGCATCTACTCACTACTTTAATGACTTACCGTACATAAACCTTTTCATAGTTTAATTTCAAATGCTTAGAATTTTCTCAAAGCACACAATTTTAAAAAACCCTATATTAAACCCTATATTGAAAAGATCTTGTCTACAAAAAGGATCATAAAGAAGCTAATCAAGAAGTTTCTATAGAAGGCAAATGCACTTTAAAAGTGGGAAAAAATCCATACATTTAGACAGATTTCTGTCATTTAAACATGTTTGTTCTCCAAAAAACAGTGTCAACATTGGCTTGTAGAGGTCATCCAAATCTAAAGGTCTTTTGGATGCCCTATTGAGCTGACTTCAGACTTCAGGTTGTCTATGTGAACAAAGCAGCGCTCTGAAGAACCCAGAATGGCCAAAGGACAAAAACAATCACCACAACATGAAACTACAGCTACATTTAACAATTGTTTTATTTAGATTTCACCTTAGTCTAAGTATAATAAACAAAACCATAATACCAGTCACATTATTAACTAAAGTATCCTCAAAACGTACAAGTTACTCCATCATTTCACGAAGTACTTCTTTAACTTTTCCTAAGCAAAGATAAATTTTAATTTACAAAGCTGCCTTTCCTCCTTTGATCTCTACCAATACATTTCCACTCAATTTATGCTGAATGAAAAACAATTACAAAGTAATTTTGCTCTGAAAACCTATTAAACCCGGTCTAAATCTTTATTCATGGCTACACTCTTGTATGATGCTGTGCAGAAGTTATAGATTATAAAAACAATCAATTTATCATGTGGTTTCAGAAAAACTCTCATGAATACCGGCACCTCCTTCGCTGCCCTCTCTATATTTGTATACTTGATTTTTCATTAATGTAATTTTTTCAATAAATAGAAATATTAACATGTTTCCGATATTTTATAAAATCTTTACTTTTCCTTTTTATTAATGTGTTTGAAATGCAAGTAACAATAGAATTACATTTATACAAAACACTATCAATTAGGCGTTAATACTACTGAACGACATTAGTATAATCTTTACGGTGTTAAAGTTTCTGTTAATGTGAATATTTATTCTAGTTTTTGGAACTTTTGGAATATATAATTATGCAATTTTTCTTAAGTATTTGGACCATACAAAGGTATCTCTATCTTAAATCTTTTCTTTCCCATTTTAAAGATTGGCTCAGGGGACGAAACAGATCTGCACTCTTTTGAAATAAGCACCACTCTATAATTTTGAAAGGAGTTTTAGGTGGTACTGATATTTTTTCTCCACAATGATATTACCCAACAGACATTTTTTTCTCTCTAAAACTATGTAGATGAATGAAAGGTCAAATGTTCCCGCCATATTTTATCTGTTAGTTTATGGTCTGTTGATTATCAAACTGACTGCTATGTCTCCAAAAATTATTTTCTTGGATAATCCAGACAACACAACATTTATGTCAGTTTGTTTCCCATTAGTCACTCTGTCTTGTTTCTATATTCTTGTGCGTGCGGCTATGTAACTCACCCCAGCTTGTCCGTCAGGTTCCACAGCACATTGGCTGTAGGCATTAACGGCGAACCATCGTATAAAACCACCGAGGCCCCCACTGCCAGAGCCGACACCAGCCAGTTCCACATCATCCAGCCTGTCTAAAAAAGCACACATGGACGCCGATCCATTGAAAATGATAAGTTATCTGAAATAAACACCCCTTTTTGTCATTAACATGGATAAATACACGACTCCCGCAGACCACGATTCGCATGATTGCGTTTCTCATTTGGCAGCACGCTGCGGTACAGCTTTGGCGCCATTCTCTGTTGGTACTAATACTGCGAGTATTGATTCACTCTGTGAAAAAAGCATCTGCAGTGCTAAAAACGGTGGCTTTAACAATACCGAGTGGTAGCAACGCATTTGGTCAGACAGTAGATTACTGTGTTGAAAGAAGATTACCAGTCAACTTCAACCAGAAATCAAAGTTTTGAGTTGTTTTGGGACCAGCAATTAAACAAAATAATTTTTTCACAACCAATGCATTGAGAGGAAATAATATATTAAAATCACTTTTAACACTCAATAACATTTAGTAAACGGAGATTCAGGGTATACGGATAGTTCAGGAAATCTGCTGTTGTGAGATAAATTGTCACTAATTGAAAAAAAAATTCAGAGCCCCACTGTAATATTGGATGCAACAAGCACCACTTGCATCCCATTTTTCTGACATGATTCTGCTGGAAAAAAACAAACCATACAGTCTTGCGTCCACCGTCAGAGTTAGAATCAAGATTTTTTGGGGATTTTTTTAAAATCAAGAGTTGACAGTGCACAGACTTACATATGATTTTTATCATCACAAAGTATGTGCTTCCCTGTTCGTTCTGTAAAGACATGACTTGCATCACCTTTACTTTCTCAACAGAAGACCGTCGTTTATGCAGCACATCAAGATTCAAAGGGGGGTACAGCATGAAAACAGGTTCATAAACAATAAGACATAACTTTCATTCAATATGTTATTTATATTCATACCAATGTATGTCTTTTTTTCATTCTTTTTACATTGTTTGTGTGCAGATTACTTTAGTTGTTTGAATTTAAAGCCTGATCGGTAATACCACAGTACCTATAAAATGCATATAAAGTTGATATCATATGTTGATATTTACATGGGTGCCACAATTCTTAATGTAACAGGTGGCACCAGTAGGTGTCGCACTCTCCACAGCCTGAGCCTCCATAAAGAGGAAGCTGGAAGGGTGGTGGCCAAGTGTCAATTTCCTGTGTGTGAGACCAGGTGTGTGTTGGGCCCTGCTGTTTGCTGGGTGTGTTAGGTTTGAGGAAAACTGTTTTTGAGTGATTCTCTTAAGATGTGCCGATGTGGTGTTTTTATGCAGGGCTGCATTAATGGTGTTCCAGTAGTAGCGTTACCTGGGCGTGGTGGTTCGACGCTGCAGGTGGGCTTACACATTTGTCTCTTTTAATCAGAATGAATTGCATGTTTGTTATATTGTTTTTATTTGGTAGGGTTGCACCAGATCGGCTACACCAAGTTTTATTCTCTGTGTTGATTTATGCAGTGCAGGTAGGCAGTGTTTTAGATTGATTTGATTAAAATGATTTAATAAGCAATTAGTAATTTTGTGTTTTTGTTTTTAAAGTTTTGCACTGCATTCCGCTGTCCTTTATAGAGTTTGTTTTTTTCTTTTTGTTAGTCCGCACAGATAGGATTGTTTGTCTCTTCATAGCAAGAATTTTGAGGGCGGGCTAACAACCTATCATTCATTTCTGTTTTGTTTCCGGTTTGTTTTTGGGTCACTTCTCTGAATATCTTTATCCTATTTAGTTGCTATCCATTATCAGGTGACAACGAACGGATAGAGCTAGAGGGGAATCTTTTAGTTAATTACAATAAAAATTATTAATAATTAACATTGTTTTGGTTGTTGTTCATTTCCCTTAGGACTTATAACAGTAGTAAAACAGCTTATTAAGTGTTCATATATTAAAAGATAGCTTTAGATGTGAATTTTTTTCTCTACAGATACTTTCTTCAGGTGGGATGTTGGTAGCTCATTACAGCAATTTGCACAGACTCAGAGTGTTGCATTTGAACCACCAAGGGGGGCGTACACGCCACAAGATAAATATATGATGCTTTGCTCAACAACTACATTTGATCAAAGAGACTACAAAACCGTAATTAGCAACAACCCAGAGAAAATAATTTTCAGTTTTTGTTCGGCATCATTTTCACATCAATTTTAAAAAGAGAAGCGTGGGAACGATTGTCTGGGCTACCAGCATGCATCCTACTTACAGATCTGTTGCAATAAAAGGGAAGGGAAGTGTGTAGACGTGGTATTAAAAAACATCCGCTTATGAGATGTCACGCAAACTTTTGAATCTTTCAGAGACAAAAGCTTGCACATATCCATGTTAACTTTATTTGTCTAGTGTAGATCTGTTGAAAATGAATAGCTGAAAGTTGCCTTTAAGATGTTGGGGGACGTTTAGTTCGTTCATGTTGACGGAAAAACAACAGCGACAAACAACAGCGACTTACAGTAGTGTAGTAAATGATGACATCACTGGAGGTCATGTTGCCATGGAGAATGTGTTCTTTCAAGTGCTGGATGAGAGTGCCCTAAAGAAACGAGGAGGTGAGTGAGCTTGTTGGAGTGCATCATGTTTTCTTTGATCGTGAATTAGTTTTTTCATAATCCATTTTTTTATGTTTTACATAATAAGGCTAGCTTTACTGTAAGCAAATAGTGAACAAAGAAGAAACACAGATAAGAAATTTAACAGCTTTCCAAACAGAGTTCTAAGTAAAAAAAACAACCAAAGAACAAATAAAGTTGGATGCAGTGAATCTGCAGGGAAGAGACTTTTTAAGCACATACTTAATATACAAACAATTACTGGAAACCCTGCTAAAGATGTTTAATCTCTGCTGCAGCTTTCAAGGCTTTTTTAACCTCTATTACAGTGTCTCTCAATCCTGGTCATCAGGGACCACCATCCTATGCTTTTCGATTACTTTCTTCTTCATACCTCAATAAGTGGGCGATTAATAGGCATCTGCAGCAGTTGAAAGCATGCAGGAGGTAATAATATAATTCCAATCACATGTGCTCGAACAGGATTGAGAAACACTGCTTTCTGACACACAAAAAAGTTTGGTGTCTGGGCTCCAGGGTGGCACTGCTGCAATTAGATCCTAACCTAGTCCAGGCTTTGAAACGTTACAGGGGTCTATATACATGGAGTTTTAATCTTTGTCTTTATGCACATGTAAATTCTCGGTCTCCCTACATCATCCTTAGTGAGTGAGTGAGTGAGTGCGTTCATGAGTGCTTGACCTGTCTAGTCACTGTGCTGCCCTGTGATGGACTGGCGACCTGCCCACTGTGTCCCAACCTGTCACCCATTGACTGCAGGAGGTAGGTCCCAACATTCACTGGTGACCTTACAAGGATAAGCCGTTACAGATGCCGCCAGGATGTACGTTTGGTCTCAGCAGTTTTAAGCTTTTCACAAATAATTTATTATCCTTATAAATTATTGCAGGTGTTGCTTTTTTTCTGTATACATAGTTTTTCCAAACTACACACACTTTACAAACCACAGGATCAGTGCTCGTAACCTCAGCCTACAGTCCATGCTTTGTTTAACAAACCAAACTATTTGTGGAAGGTTAGAGTCTGTGCCTCTTCACAGTTGGTTAGGTCATTATTGCTGGAGGAGAGTGTTAACTTTAGTGAGCAATTGTGCGTTTAGGTCCACGCTTCCCACTTCTTTTTTTTTTTAACAGGTTCTTCACCTTCACGATTTAGCACAGAAACTTTAGCGATGCTCAGCTGCCATACCCGCCGTTAGGTCTGTGCCATTTTGCCACTGACAGGATGTTAAAAGAGCCGTAACAAAGCAGAAAGAAGAACAGTACCGCGCCTAATTGGCTGAGGCAGGATGGACTGCCATTGTTACAGTACGACATGTTTCCGGCAGTGCATTACGGCCCAATTATCGGCCGGATGCAAAGCGGGAGGAAGCACAAAGGAAAGAGATGGGAGAGGGGGACAAAGCGCAGAAACTATGGGGGGAGAGGAAAGGTAAACGGGTAGATCGAGACAAAGAAAAATTATATATCTGATAAAGTGGAGAGGTTTAGATTAAACAAAACAAAAAAAAAAACAAAAAAAAGATTCTTGTATTAATGAATTAAATTTAAAAAAAGCTTCAGTTAGAGTAATGAATTAAATTTAAAAAAAGCTGCAGTTACAGTACTTTAATTAAATGTGAATAGTGTGTCGTTTTCTAGGTTTGAATGTCCTTTTAAACTCACCCAGTTGTGTGACACAATTGTTATTCAGTACCCAGATCTTAGAAATAAAGATTATCTGCTCGTGGAGCTCTGCTGCCATCTTGAGGTGGGAGAAAAAACTACATTTTTTAACAAGTTGCTTTTGTGAGGATGCAGATTCATATTAGGAGGCAAACCACGGGAATTTTAAGAGGTAAACTTGTATTTTAGAGCAGCTTTAAAAACCACTGACGACAGAAGTAGAAAACACCTGGGAATTATTAAAAGAGACTTAATTGAAATGTGATAAATGCCAATCCACTAAATAAAGTCTCCGTCACCGTTTTCGACAAACTTAAATTGAAGGAATGTTTACATGTCTGCTGTTATGTGCTTAGTACTTTTTAATATGCTGGTTCTCCTTGCCTCTAGCTCCTTCATGTCTCATTCTAAAGGGTTAGATTATCCCGAGCAATCCCCATAATTGTGTTGCTTTAAGCTTAGGATGCTGGAGGGCAATCTGTCCACATTTCCTCACCCTCTTCCTTTATTCTTCTATTATTTAACTCGGATTGGTTGAAGCAAATTCTGAAAATCAATGATCCAATGGAATCTGCTGGGTAACAAATGTAAACCTGTTGCAACGTTTGATACCTACGATCACCTGGTATGTATGATTGGATTGAAATTAAAATGACATCTGTTGAGAATATTCCATTCTGTTCTTGGTTGTGCCAGAATGTTAAGCACAACCGAAAATGAAGTGTTTGCCATGAGTCCTACGTCACTGTAGACCAATTCATCCTACTCTTCTTTGCAGAATAGTTTTAGAAAAGTATGAATGGCGTACCAATAGCAGGTTTAAACCTTACAAGGTTACAAAAACATTAGTGCTAAGATTGATAAATCTTTCTGGCTGACAGATGTTCATAACATTTTGGTGAAGACATTATTTTTGAATTTCTTTAGATTCTTACATGATGTATATACTGTTTTGAGATGTTTCAGCCTACTTTGTGTTGAAAGATACTTTTTAAAAGATTTATTGATCTTACAGGCCGGGCAATAATCAGGCCATGATGTGGTCATTAAATTACACCTAACTTTCCAAAAACAGTAGGTTAACTACAGGTGAGTAAAGATTTAACAAACTCAACAACCCCTTTTAAAATTCCTTATTAAAAGAAATAAGAACACTCCTCCAAAAGACTGTTGTATTTTGCTATCAAGACTCTCTCTATTAGACGACTCAACGTAAACACAACTTGAGGCACCTTGTTTCCCCTTTTTGCCAATTTCATGTTCACGGGAGGTCACTTGTCATCTACATTACCAATCACAAAGACAGCATAATTTTTTTTCCATCTTTGCCTGCTGGTTTGTTTGCAAGATTAAGTCTGACCTTTGAAGAACCACAACAATTACATGCGGTAGAGGATTAGATGGCGCAGCGTCATGACAACGGTTCATCGTTTCAGGTCAGTGGTTGGGTATAGTTATTCAAATTAAGGTCAGCAGTTAACTTTAAAAAGGATTTTAGGCCTAAAGAATAGAGTGCAGCTGACATTGTTTTCCAAAACAAACAAACAATACCTGCAAAAAGCAGCTATAATAGAATATGCCTGGTATTAAATCAGCACAAGGAGACGGAGATCCATAACAAAGTTTGTCAAAAAAAAATGGTTTTCCGTTTGTCTAATTCAACCAACATATCAGTTCAAAAAGGGAAAGGCTATATTGTAGAAAGAAACATTTTCTGTAAAAATCAATTAAGATAGAGATTTATGTTTCAACAATTACAAAAAAAATTTGACTGAAAGTTAAGCAGCACATAGAACATAAAAGAGCTCAGTAGCATTTGTGACAATAAGGTACAGCATACAGGAAAAATAAAAACACGGTACTTGCATGACCAGTAGTCTTTTTTCTTTGTTACATTTACAGGATGACTCTTGTTTCTTACCCCAGCTGAGTGGACCATGCATTTAGGAGCTCCCGTGGTTCCAGAAGAGTACATGATAAACAGAGGATGGTTGAATGGAAGCTGCTCAAACTCCAACTGAGGGAGCTGATCCCCTTCGCCACGACCAGATGCCAAAAAGTCGTCAAGGAATTCGCTGCACGTATTGGGGGGGGGAGTAAACTAACATTAAAAATTATGAAACTCTATACATCTGGTTTCAAAGATAAAAAGATAATAATAATAATAATAGTAATAATACAATTTGAAATGTAAAAAACATGAACACACACCTGTTGGGAATTTTGGAGAGGTCGGTCTTTTCCTTGGACAAGACGTAGGGAATTACAATAACTTTGTTTAGGTCAGGTAAACCTAAGATAGAAATGAAAAAAAAGTGAGAAATATGTTTCTTTTCATCATTTGTGATTTATATGAGGTTCCTTGAGTATAATTTTTTTATAAAATTTTACATTTTCAAATTCTACGCATTGGCAAAATTCTAATAAGGGAATAAATTCAGATCTGCCTTGGCCTGAGAAGTACCAGCGGATTAAGAAATCCTGTAAGGCTTTATTTAAACCGTAAGAAAACTGTGTAGAAAAAGCAAAAATATTTTGTTACATGCAAACAATCAAAAACCTTTCACAACGTTGGTCAGCTTTTCCATGTGGTCATGAGTCTTCCCATTGTAAACCACGGCAGCAACTGAGAAGATGAGTTTGGGCTGGATTTGAGAAAATCGGTCAAGGACACCCTGGATTTAAAAAAAAAAAATAGGTAGGAATTGAAACCAATCAGTGAGTAAGGATAATTATAGCCCTAAAATAACTTTTAATTCAACAAAGAGACTTAAAAATAGATAGGAAATAAAAACACAACCCATGTTTGATGAAATGTTTTTACAACACTATTATCTAAAAGCAACATGGTAAAAACAAAATTACAGGTATGCGCAGCAAAACAATATATATTTTTTTGTTTTTACCAGGATAGCAAAATGTAATTCTCAGTTTCGCCAGACAGGGGGGCAATAGATCAGATACTCCGATACAGTTCATTGACTTTGATTACAGAAATACCATCCAGGAATAATGAACTGAACGGTGAAGTTAAAAAGAACTTTTGAAATCTGGTCAAGATTTTCAATTATTGCAAAAGATAGAAAAATATTACTGTGATGAGATTAAAACACACGTTTTAATTACTGCTTTAATCCAAACAAAGATTAAAGGGGGATTGTATAACCGGTATAAAGGATAATTTTAGAAGAATTTAGTATGTCTTTGATTACAATATTTTGATCAAGAGCCACAGTTTAGAAACAACCACTGAGATAGTGTTATGGGATTATAAACAGTATGAATTAAACATGAATAACTCCTCACATTCACACCAAAATCGACTGATGTGGAGCTCCAAATGGCCCCGATGCTGGCCGCTGCTAACATGGCTTCCACTGCATGGATTCCGTTGGGCAGGTAACCTAATGAGAATATAGTCGAGAGAAAGAACATTTTTTTAAAGGAATAGTAGGAGCGCTTATTTAAGCAGAAAAAAAAAAAGATTGACCACTTAAACAAATGTACTTTCTAAAAACTAACAGGTGTGGCCTATCAATACTAGTAGGACAAATATGTAGAAAATCTGCTACAGATGTGCTTTTTTTTTTTGCTGTTATTACAGAAAAAATACTTTTCTTTTATTGAATTAATATAATATAAATTAATGCAGCACAGTAGCTCAGAAATCCGGATCATACTGGGAAGTTACTCATGTTCCAGTAATTTTATATATATTTAGGTAAAAGATAAAGAGCAGCACAAACTACTGCATAAATGTGTTTGTTTGAACCAAAAGCTAATGCAGTGATAAAAATCCGACAAAGCAAATTTCTTGTGCCTACTGGAAAACATTTATAAAAAGCATTGAAATAAATTCCTCCTTTATTGTTGTAACAGAATCTCGCACTTAAAATATTGTTCCGTAGCAGTGAACTTTACAATACACTGTTTTACCACAAGAGACTGTCTCTACACTACCTAGTTGAATCATTAAAAACAAAAACTCAATTAAACAAATAGGTATAAAAAGATAATACTATGTGGCTTTAGGGATGAGAAAAAAGCAAAAGATGTACATTTCTTTCATTTGTAATGAATAAAGTGATGATCATGACTCCTTAATTATTGACTGAAGAGTTTTGGTTAATTTCAATTTAACTGATTCAAGACATGATTCGAATATACAATAAAATGCAATCCTTCAATGAAAAGAAAATCCTCACCTAGGGGCAATATTTGTATTTTTCTTCATTTAAACAATAACAACTATCAAAATTGCAAACAAAGACCAATAACCTTAATGACAAATTTGTCCCACCCACTTACTGTGGCCCAGAGTAACAGCCGTTTATTTTCCATCTCAAAACAATCATGTTGCAAAATACTTAGTTGCATGAGTTACACCAGCGCATCCAGGTCCTTGCTTTCAGATTTGAAGTTTTATTTCAGCAGAAGAGAGTCCAAACTTTATGTCATAAAATAACTTAGACTTGCCATGCTCAACATAGGAAGCTCTAATGCTACCTTTAAACAGGGTGCTGTTTCAGTGATAACATATATCTAATCTGATTGACTAAAACTATAAACACAGCCAGTAGTTCCAATCCAAACGGTCAAAGGCAAACATCAAATCTTCCGTGAAGTCTGATGAGTCAGGTTTCTGCGCCGACTCCTTGCTGTAACCAAGAAGCTCGCTGAGCCAGGATGACACGTTGGGGCTGACGGATCACCACCCTGCCACACTGGCTCCAGTGGCTCATCCCATAAATTACCCTCTTACAGTAGACCAGGAAAGATTGCATCATGAATCATAATCTCACCACAACATGTCTGACTGCATTTGCTGCTATTGTGATGAATCACGGTCTTGCTAAGCTGTAACAACGCAGCTGATACATTGATGGGAAAGCCTGGTTTAATTGTTTACACATGCCCTCTTATGCACTTTATCCCCCAGAACAATTGCGCTGGTTTTGAGGAAGAGAATGAGTTTTTATAGCAATTTCAACTGTAAAACTAATTAGAACAATGTGTGTTGAAAATTCCACAGAAGAAGCAGTGGTTATGCGTTGTAATGGGCTTTTACATGCTGTGTAGAGTGATATTAGAGCTGAGAATACCAAGGGCAATGAAACTAAATTAATGAAAAATGGAAAGAAAGAAAAAAGTGTGTGCGTTTGGCAATCCTCTATTACATAGCAAAGTTGATTTCATCAGCTAAGTGCTTATATATCTTCTGGACTGCAGAGACTGATAAGACAATTTAGATGAAATCTGGGGACAAGGACATGTCTGTGTCCAACACACATACACCAAAGTGAGAAAAATTACAAAGATGGAAGAAAAAGAAACGGTAAGCTAAATCTCTCTTCATCTCCCTCTTCCTTTGTTTCTCCAATACCTCCTCATCACTCGCCACCCTTCCCATTAATCCACTTAAAATTTTAAAAGAGTTTTAGTAGTTTAACTAATGAATTTGCTGGAATAGGCATCTCTAAACTAAGAAGACACCAATAGTCATACACATGGTTGCCAAACAGGAGCTTGTTTCCAGAAGCTTCGTAGGTTTATAAAGTTTCTGAAGGATAGATAGCCAACTCAAGCAGGAAGATATTTCTGAATAATCAGCTCCAGTGCCTCAGACAACATGTAATTCTCATATGTAATTGGGGAAATATTAAGTTCTACCAATACTGTTACCCTCCAGGTCCGTTCTACGCAATTTAAGAGCGGAATTTTTGTATTCATTTTTTTTTTTTTGTGAGCGTGCCACGCCCCGCAGTGTGGAATTTACAATTGTTTTGTATGTGCCAACGTGAAGCTCGACAATTTTCACAAGTGGAGAGTTAGGGCTTACAATGCAATTTTTTGTTTGATATATGTGAATAAAACTTTACAATACACTAATTTTGGCTTATTTAAATGTTACAGAGATTAAACTATTTAGTGCATATTTATGTTTATAAAACATAAAAGATAAAACGTTTAGCAGATTGAGTTGAAATAACAGATAAACAAAAAGCTTTACACATCTTATATGTTCCGATCTAGGAATAACCATTTAAATGAAACCTTTGGTTATTGCACAGGCTACATAGGTTAATTCACATTCCTCCAGTCTTGAAATAGTCAATATACCTGCTGTGTGCTCTATGACACGTTGCGTTAAGCCTGTTTTTGGTGTATAATTGTTATAAAATAAAGCACTTCCTCAAGTTTCGATTAAACTTGAGGAACTCATTCTAATTGCATGACAA
Source organism: Orestias chungarensis (assembly GCA_032876305.1). Lineage (NCBI taxonomy): Eukaryota > Metazoa > Chordata > Actinopteri > Cyprinodontiformes > Cyprinodontidae > Orestias > Orestias chungarensis. The sequence continues at coordinate 1,310,919 of JAVLVB010000059.1, read as the reverse complement.
ACTTTGTACTCAGACACAAACAATAACAAGATGTCGGAATGGGGCATATGTAACCATTATGTTTCCATTACCAATGTGTGGATCTGTGTGAATGTGCTTTAACAGGATGTGCGGGAGAAAAGTACACAGCCTCAGCCAACACTCCTTGCACAAATATAATCTTTGAAAGAATAAACAGTGACATTCATAAAGAACTGCAGCCTGTGCAAAAAAATACCTGCATTTGTTTTTAACCCCTCTGAAGTAAATACTTTTTAAAACCACCTCTTGCAAGTCTTTTGGGATTTTCTCCATCACCTTTAATTACAAACATTTGTTTAGCCAACATGATCTTCAACCTAAGCTATAGCCCTCCCAGACTTTCTACTAACCCCTTGATAGGAGATAAATGAACGAACCTCTAAATCTGTCACAGATCTACCATTCACTTCTGAAGACAACTGGTTTAATTTGGGTATCTATTTCTAGGTGACAGAAGAAAAAGGGGAGAATACAAGTGCAGTTCACACTTTTTAGTTTTATAGTGCATACTACCATGTTTTGATATGTTATTTAATTGATATTTTAATTGAATACACTGAAGATAGTGGCATAAAAAATGGAGAGATGTGCAAAAGTTAAAGCGTATGTTCCAACGGTACTGTAAAAAGCCAATTCCAGACGTTATTGTTTTCGGTGTATCTGTTAGACAAATAGTACACAGAGACTCACCTACAACTCTGTCCCCAGTTCGAATGCCCATCTTCCTCATAGCAGCTGCAAACAAGGCCACGTCAGACCTCAGATCCCCGAATGTTACCTTCACAATCTCTTCATTCCCCTCCCCTGGTGCACAAGAGACACAAGCAGAATTAATATTTAAACAATAAAGACAAAAAAACAATTTGCAAGCATTAAAAATATTTGTAATACAAATGACCAATCTGATTGGGTTTACTTTGGTTTTATGTCTGTATGTGAATAAAGATGACAGTCGCATCTAAATGTCAAGAAAGACAAGATAGATACAACCAACATGGGAATTTATCATGACGAAAAGACTACAGGTGAGGGTATATCTTGTAGGAATTTCACAGAAGACAAGAAAACAGATCCCGTCTCGCTACGCATTACCTTACTGACATTTACAGAGGCTTCACAGCATCCTCACCGATGAGTATTTCTACAATTACATTACAGCTCCTCAGGGAGGCTGGCCATGTACCAAATGTTCTCCAGAGAACAACGCACACACATAAAGAGAGACCTGCCCATTAGTAAATTACATTAAGACTAAGGGACGGCAGCAGCACTTAATTTAATAACGAAATGACGTCAGGAGCGCAACACTATATCGACTCCAGTGTTCCGCTACACCTGTACTTTCAGATCCAGCCTTCTTTCCCTTCGTTGCATTTAAATAAAATACTATTTAATACCATGCAGCGTGAATCAGAACTCCTTTGTACGTCCACCTACTCGCAGCATAGAGAGCCACTTTGTCCTGTTCGGCATGCTTAAGCAGGTTTTCAGCATAGTTGAGTCGAGCTCCTTTAAACCACTCTGGAACATCGGAGATCCGCTTGGATACGTCCACCACCTGGTACGCCCGGCAAGAAAAACACAAGAGAGAAAAACTTTTTTTTTAAACAAAATCATTTTAGACTGTTCAGTTGTGTTTCTCTGACTCATTAAACTCAACTGTCAGTAACATTTCCACATTTAAAGCCGTTCAAGAATTTAAAAGTCAAAAAAAAAAAAAGTGCCAGTGAGGGATCAGCCAGTGGTGCACCCACAGTGCCAGTGGTGCACCCACAGTGCCAGTGGTGCACTGTCGGTGCACCACTGGCACTGTACAATATTACAAAGGACAGTGTAAAATATGTGGTCATCAATGGCGAGGTGATGTAAAATCCATGTTTACCAAAAAGGTGTGTCAGTCATGTTTTAGTTTATTGCCATAAGGAAGTGCCAGGCTCCTGAAAGTACATAAACAGTGGGCAATAGTGGGCAGTACATAATGACCACTTTCACAATTAAGTGTGTTGTTCAAATATTGCAACATCTGTTACAGTGAAACACAAGAGACATACGTTGGTATCCTTTTCATCTATTTTAACATATTCTATGAAGTACAAATATAGGGTATGCTTTGCCAAACTGAATATTGCTTATAGCTGTAATTTGCAAAACCAGGCAGAACCTGAAACAATTTCCCGTTTTACTTGATAATTGACTATTTTTCAATAGCGCTTACCTCTTCGTATGGTTTGGAGCTGACAACTCGGCAGAATCGCCACACCTCCGCCCAGAACTCTGAATAGGAGTCCACAGACCACTGATAAAGATCACTGTAGTTTGCTAGAAGACACAAAATTTGAAAATGTGATCCTTTCTCAAAGCACAATCACTCTCCTGAAACAGTCTTCACTGATGTCAATACTGGCAACATGACCTAAAGGTCGTGCAGTACTTCCAAATTGGGCGCACAACTTTAAGAAAGTGTTTATACGGATGTTGATGATGAAAAACGTTTTTTATTTTTTTGTGGCACTAATCTTTCTTTAAAACTACATAATGTATACACCCCTCCCCTTTATTAGACTTTGGATCAAACAAAAAATGAATGTAGAACACTAAAAATGATCTTTGACTGTTATTGTACTTGCAAAATTTGACACATTGACATAGAGTTCACAATTGTAATTCAATACATTCTGCAGCCCAACAAAAAAAACATTTCAGCTATTATAATGATTTACCAAAAGCTGCAAAATCCATTAGCAGCTAAAGGCAAAAAGTAAGAAAATGCACAGCATATAGTTACATGATAGTGAACATTATGGCTTAAAATATGCAATAGGTTCACCCAAATACAAACTGGACTTCCAGAATCAAAGGAGCTTCCCACAGTAATGAATACAAACCAATTGAGCCCATAAATGGCGTGAATTACCAGGAGAAACCATCACACGCAAAGCCTACCACTAACAGGGTAACGAGAATCTTGGACTTTCATGTGTAAAATTAACAAATACTCTTTGAATCAAGACTCTTGCTCTTCTGTGGCGGAGATTATATTAAAAGAAAGGCGCTAATGTGCTTTAACTAGCCGTTAAAAACTGGATTTATATTTTCTTTGCAAGTTAAGCAGCTAACAGCTAAACAAATGATTTCCAATGGGCTTAAGCCAACAATGAAAAGAGTTGGCAATGTGGATTTTCAAAATAAAAGTGTACAGATACAGTTTTAAAAAAGGCCTAAATTATATTATTGGAAAACTTGGTTCCAAGTCACTAATGGAACTTTAAAACCCATGAAAAAGAAATTATCCTTATTAGAAGATCTTGGAAAATCTAAATATTTTTAGATTCCAGGCTGATTTTAGTAGAACTCAGTTTAAAGGAAAATCATATTTTAGTGACATCTATTTGCATGGTAAAAATGAAAAAATTAACTGGTAATTAAAGCTGCTAAGGACCAAAAACGGGGAAAAAAATATATGTATTTCAAGCACATCAATATTTGCTTGAAGCAAACAGTACCTTAAAGAGACAAACAGTGACAACAAAAAAGATAGATCTCCCTCTAAAAACTGAAGTGGATGAACATGAGCAGGAACAAGTGCCTAATAATGGTGTGTTCCCTTTATCACTGGTCCAAGAACTTTGATCTGGAAATTATATTAGATCCTATCTAACCGTGCTCCAGTTTCAAGTTTTGAAAATGTGTAGAATGAATAGGAGTTGCTAAATGACGTGCTGAGTGACCAGGGCAAATGGTAATGGCAAAACAAACTAATTATTTTTTTTCTCGCTATATTGTCCTTTTAAAAGTTGCAGAAACACGTCAACTACAGCAAGCTGTTTATGTATGCATGCACGTGTATGTTTGTATTTATTTGAGTCCCAAAGACTAGGTGCATCAATCAATCAATTTTCAATGTGAGCCGACCTTATAGTTGCTGGCAGTGCTGCCTTGCAACGAGAAGGTCCTAGGTTTGAATTCTGGCCTGTGGTCATTCTGCATGAAGGTTACGCTTCCTCCGGATACAGCAAAATATTACTACTAGGTTAGTTACTCTGGATTACACTTATATATGGCATCACAGATTATGTGCGTTTGGTCTGTGTTGTCTTGTAATAGACTGGCATCTTGCATGAATACATACAGAATTCTTCTTATATCTACTATTCTTATCCTTATTATTATTATTATTATTATTATTATTATTATTATTATTATTCTGCAAGTCAGACACATTGGATTTTGATATCAAGAATGTTAAAAAACATTTAAATTACCCCAATTCCACCTTCAAGCAACCTTCTATAATTGCATCTATAGTGGTGATGTTTGTCAAACCAAACATCCAAAAAGTTCCATCAGCCACTATAAGGCACTGGGGTCAAGATTCTTCACACAGGCAAGAGAGGTTTAAGGTCCACACTTGTGGACTGTGTTGGTTGGTTTTATTTTCCTTTTCAGCAAGCAATTAGAAAGGTTCAAACTTTCCTTTGTTCTCTTATCTACCTCTCTTGCACTGGTAAAAACCATAGGCCCAAAACCCAAATGCCTGTTGGTCCTTTACCAGGCCCCTACAATTATAGAAAGTGGACTGACCCACATTACTTCCTATCTGACTTAGAAGGTGTAAACAAAACCTAAATAAGAAAAATAATAAAACAACAAAAATAAATCAAATCAACAATAATTAACCTGCGAAATAAACTCTGTAAATAATACAAAATATAGAAATTTAAGAATAAACTAAGAAAATTCAAATGGAAAAAGAAATAAAGAATAAATAGCTCCAACAGCATCTTTAAAGCAATCAACTGGAGCCAATAGAGATAACTTTATTTTGGGTTTGTTTAGG